>CM056558.1:27549739-27775071 GCA_029721515.1 Synanceia verrucosa
TCTCTTTACCTCTCCCCCCTCTCTCTCTCTCTCTCTCTCTCTCTCTGTCTCTTTACCTCTCCCCCCCTCTCTCTCTCTCTCTGTCTCTTTACCTCTCCCCCCCTCTCTCTCTGCCTCTCTCTCTCTCTCTCTCTCTCTCTCTCTCTCTCTCTCTCTCTGTCTTTATCTCTCACTCTCTCTCTCTCTCTCTCTCTCTATGTCTCTTTACTCTCTCCCTCTGTCTCTCTCTCTCTCTCTGTCTCTTCACCCTTTCCCCCTCTCTCTCTCTCTCTCTCTGTCTCTTTACCTCTCCCCCCCCTCTCTCTCTCTGTCTCTTTACCTCCCCCCCTCTCTCTCTCTCTCTGTCTCTTTACCTCTCCCCCCTCTTTCTCTCTGCCCCTCTCTCTCTCTCTCTGTCTCTTTACCTCTCCCCCCCTCTCTCTCTGTCTCTTTACCTCTCCCCCCCCCCTCTCTCTCTCTCTCTCTCTCTCTCTGTCTCTTTACCTCTCCCCCCCTCTCTCTCTCTCTCTCTGTCTCTTTACCTCTCCCCCCTCTCTCTCTCTCTGCCTCTCTCTCTCTCTGTCTCTTTACCTCTCTCTCTCTCTCTCTCTCTCTCTGTCTCTCTCTCTCTCTCTCTGTCTCTTTACCTCCTCTCTCTCTCTCTGTCTCTTTACCTCCCCCCCGCTCTCTCTCTCTCTGTCTCTTTACCTCTCCCCCCCTCTTTCTCTCTGCCCCTCTCTCTCTCTCTGTCTCTTTACCTCTCCCCCCTCTCTCTCTCTCTCTGTCTCTTTACCTCTCCCCCCCCTCTCTCTGCCTCTCTCTCTCTCTCTCTCTCTGTCTCTTTACCTCTCCCCCTCTTTCTCTCTGCCCCTCTCTCTCTCTCTCTGTCTCTTTACCTCTCCCCCCCTCTCTCTCTCTCTCTCTCTCTCTCTCTGTCTCTTTACCTCTCCCCCCCCTCTCTCTCTCTCTCTCTGTCTCTTTACCTCTCCCCCCCCTCTCTCTCTCTCTCTCTCTCTCTCTCTCTGTCTCTTTACCTCCCCCCCCCTCTCTCTCTCTCTCTGATGCAGAAAACGGTCGCACGTCTCGGTTATTTCAGGGAGAACGGAACCTAAACCGGACCAGAATCGGGACTAGAACCGGGACCAGCAGGATCGATGGTCTGAGGTGAGACTGACTGTGACGCGTGTTCTGCGGTTCTGCATCCTGTGATTCATTAATTCAGCGGATCAACCGGAGCCGCATCAGAGGCGGAGATAACAAAAGACGGGACGAACCGGGACGAATTTATGATGCTTCCTGAGAAGACTGCAGTCCTTCAGGCAGCTAGACTGTTCACCTGTCCATCTACCTGTCTGTCCCTCTGTCCCCCACCTACCTGTATCACCTCTATCTTTGTGTTTCAGGTCCATCCTGAGGACGATGATGATGAACTCTGAGAAGATGAAGAAGAAACCTCCGAAGGACAGTTTGACTCTGCTGCCATGTTTCTACTTTGTGGAGGTGAGAACATCAATCGTGATATGTTAGTACTGACTGGATGTTGAACCACCACCCTGGACCTCCTTTAGAGGTCCAAGAGGCCTGGGGTAGACCCAGAACAACAACAAATAATAATACTGATCAGACCAGACTCCAGGGACCTCATGACAATGTATCTGGTCCTGGTTAGGATGCTAACCAGGACCTGTTTAGACTCTGTACTGGACATGCTGAACCTGGTGCCGGACCTGTTTAGACCTAGTACTGGACCTGCTGATCCTGGTGCCGGACCTGTTTAGACCTAGTACTGGACCTGCTGATCCTGGTGCCGGACCTGTTTAGACCTAGTACTGGACCTGCTGATCCTGGTGCCGGACCTGTTTAGACCTAGTACAGGACCTGCTGAGACCTGGTACCAGACTTGTTTAGACCTAGTACTGGACCTGCTGATCCTGGTGCCGGACCTGTTTAGACCTAGTACTGGACCTGCTGATCCTGGTGCCGGACCTGTTTAGACTCTGTACTGGACATGCTGAACCTGGTACCGGACCTGTTTAGACCTAGTACTGGACCTGCTGATCCTGGTGCCGGACCTGTTTAGACCTAGTACTGGACCTGCTGATCCTGGTGCCGGACCTGTTTAGACTCTGTACTGGACATGCTGAACCTGGTACCGGACCTGTTTAGACCTAGTACTGGACCTGCTGATCCTGGTGCCGGACCTGTTTAGACCTAGTACTGGACCTGCTGAGACCTGGTACCGGACCTGTTTAGACCTAGTACTGGACCTGCTGATCCTGGTACCGGACCTGTTTAGACCTAGTACTGGACCTGCTGATCCTGGTACCGGACCTGTTTAGACCTAGTACTGGACCTACTGATATTGGTACCGGACCTGTTTAGACCTAGTACTGGACCTGCTGAGACCTGGTACTGGACCTGGTGATTCTGGTCTTTCTCTGTGCGCAGCTGCCCATCGTGGCCTCCTCCATGGTGTCCCTGTACTTCCTGGAGCTGACGGATGTGGTCCAGCCAGCCCAGGTGGGGTTCCGGTGCCACGACAGGGAGCTCAGCATGCCGTACGTGGACGGAGGAGATGAGCTGATCCCCTTGCTGATGCTGCTGAGCCTCGCCTTCGCTGGACCAGCTGCCTCGGTAACACAGCATGAGAACCTGAGACCAGATCAGACCGGATCCACGTGGTATCTGGTCTGATCAGGTCTGGTAGGGTCCTGTAGTATTGTGGTGGGTCTCAGCTCTCTACTGCAACCAGTTAGAACTGAACCGGTCGTGAACCTCAAACTGTAGGTGTGTTTGTTTTGTGTATCAGATCATGCTGGTCGAAGGTCTGGTCTACTGTCTGCAGTCCAGACAGAAGCTCCGCCGGCCAGAAGGAAGCATCAACGCTGGAGGCTGCAACTTCAACTCCTTCCTGAGGAGGACGGTGCGCTTTGTAGGTAGGCTACCTACACCTGCACCTGCAGCTGCATCTGTCGCTACAAATACACCTGCAGCTACACTTACAGACACAACTGCAGCTACACCTGTCCGTGTCTCTGTAGGTGTGCACGTGTTCGGCCTGTGTGCGACAGCGCTGGTCACTGACATCATCCAGTTGTCAACAGGTTACCACGCTCCATTCTTCCTCACTGTCTGTAAACCAAACTACACACTGGTCGCCGTCTCCTGCGACAGCAACGCTTACATCACCAAGGACATCTGCTTGGGTCACGACCAGCACGCCATCGTGGCCGCCAGGTGAGTCACCTGTTCAGGTTATGTTCAGTGACAACACGATCCCTGGTTCAACTTTCTGCTCTATCTTCTGTCCCAACAGGAAAACCTTCCCTTCCCAGCATGCAACTCTGTCCGCCTTCGCTGCTGTTTACATTTCTGTGAGTCAAACCTGCAAAACTTTATTTAAATGATCTGATTATTCATCAATCAATCAAACAGCAATTTAAGATTTCAATCAAGACTGAAACAAACGTAGGAATAATAAAGGCACTATAACATGTCTAATAATATTTTTAATACTTTATACTGCATATGAGGTCTTTGTTATGTATTTATTGGTAAATGATTCTCTTCTGTTTCAGATGTATTTTAACTCAACCATCTCTGATAGCACCAAACTGCTGAAACCTGTCCTGGTTTTTGCTTTCGCCATCGCGGCAGCGCTCACAGGTCTGACCCAGATCACTCAGCACCGCAGCCATCCCATCGACGTGTACGTGGGCTTCCTCATCGGAGCCTTCATCGCTGCTTACCTGGTGAGACCTCCGATCGAACAGCACAGCTGTTGTCATGGAGATCACTTTGTGTTTCTGTTGCCATGACGACTACATCAGTATAACTCCAGTAGAGTGAACATGAAAAGTCTGGCCTCCACAAAAAAAATACTGTTATATTATATGGGATATAAAACATGTCATCCATACAAGCATAGCTTGCTAACTGTAGCCTAAGCTACGGTTCGCTAGCTAGCTGTGCCTTAGCTGCACTGCATGGATCTAGCTTAGTTTTGTAATTTTAGCTGTGTCTGGAGGACTTACCTGACATTATCTACTCAATGCAGTGTTTGTGCTACATGAGCAAACAAGCTAAACCCACAACATCACAACGTATTTTACACGTGTAGAAAATAGCAATAGAGACGGTAACATTATTTGAAACAGGATTCTACTGTATTCTATTTCACTTTATTCTATTCTATTTTATCATTTAAACATGATCTTCTCCTTCAGGCTTTTCATGCTGTGGCCAACTTCAAGTCAGCTGATGACATCACTCAGGCCGCGGCTCCCCCTCCCCTGAAGACGGACCCTCTGAGGGCGCTGACTGAGCGAGGACACGAGTCCGTCTACAATAAGGGCCCGGCCTCCGCCTCAGAGAGCAACGATGAGATAGCGGCAACTCCGGCCCCCATGGACCGGCTGGAGGGCCTGGGGCCCCTGCAGAGGGAGAAGACCTCTATGGGGAGCCTGAAAAGGGCCAGCGTAGATGTGGAGCTCCTGGCTCCTCGCAGCCCCATGGGGAAGGAGACCATGCTGACTTTCAGTAACACGTTACCGAGGGCCAGTATGAACGTCAACGGGGTGCTGGGGGCCACCCCGGGAATGGAGGACCCGGTGCAGCCGGTGCAGCCGGTGCAGCGGCGCCTGAAGGCCGTGCAGGTTCCTGTGGACCCGATGCGTTCGCAGCAGCTGGTGTCAGAGTGGAAGCAGAAGTCGATGGAGATGAGAGGCTTGAGTGTCAGGGACAACACAGAGTGCGAGGCCAGCGAGAACGGCTCTGAGGTAGGCTCCGTGGGAACGGACGAGGGGGGGCCTCAGGTTCCCGTGTACCAGTCTGCAGTGCATTCTGGGAGGGCAGCCTCTGGTCAGAACCCCACTCCACCTCCAGGGGTTGCCAAACCTGTGGCGACTCCCAGACCACCGCAGATCCCTGAAGCTGGACCGCCGCCAGTGTCCCCAAAGAGCGCGCTGACCAGGGCCAAGTGGCTCGCTATCCGGGAGAAGACAAGTGGGGAGGGGTTGGCCCGTAGCGCTGCCAACCAGCCTCGACTCATGCAGGTTATCGCCATGTCGAAGCAGCACGGCCTCCTGCCCTCCTCTTCCTCGGGGGAGAAGTCCTCCGAGACCACCTCCACCTGCTCGGGCACCTCCTCCACCACCGACTCTCCACACTCCCAACCCCCCTCCGAGCAGCAGCAGGAGGGGTCAGGTATCATCACTGTGGATGCCCATGCTCCACACCATCCTGTTGTCCAAGCCCCACCCTCTCTCCAAGCCCCGCCTCTGACAGGTAACCCATGGGAGTGGGTCTCCAATGGAAGTGACCCACGAGACACCTACGACCTTAACAGTTTGACCCGCGGAGACTCCGCCGCCAGCGGCAGCAGCTTCCGGCCGCACCGTTCCACCTCGTCAGGCGCCACGATCGACCAGGACCCGGCCCCACCTTCCCCTCAACCACAGGCCGACGCCCAGCGCAGGGAGATGGCCATGAGGCGCAAGACGGCGCTGGTTCTGTTGGATCGGGAGATAAGGAACCAGACTGAACAGGAGAACTACTTTAAGAGTTTGCAGGGACGACGGTTTAAGGACTAGTGTCATAGACTTTCAAAGCAAAAGCCTTATTTTGAAACTGGTCATTTACAGCTGTCACTATGCACTCATGGAAGGCCGGTGCTGCAGCCTGAAGCTCGGTGGCTCAGCACTCTGGGTTGATTTCCTCCTCACATTTAAGAAGTTAGAGGAGTTCATAAAGATGATCATCGTTAAAGACCTGAAGACCAGAACCCTTCAGTGTAGTTCTGATCCTGGATTTAATCTGAACTGGATTACCTTCATTTTTTAGCATCTACAAAGTTGAATCACTGGACAGGAAGCTGGACAGTTTCTATGGCAACTCCATCTCTGAATAATCTGCAGATGGAAACAAAGAGAAGATTTTATTCTGGAAGCACAAACATGGAACAAACATGAAAAATCTGCCACCAGGAGATACTTCCTGCCTCTAGTCCCGCCTCCTGCGAACAGAGGCCAGCACTTCCTGCAGAGATGTGATTGGCTGGCAGGAAGTGAAAGAAGATGAACTCTGTGGCGGCCATGTTGGAGGTCTGATGCTGATTGTACATTAGGCTGCCTTTCTGTTGTGATGGCTTTGTTGCTATAGTGATTCTCAGCATGTTTGTTTATTTGTTTGTGTGTTGCGTTCTGAGTGATTGAGGTTGTTCAGACTGTTTGTGTCAATCTGAAAGAGTGTATTCATCATGGATGGACATTAAATATTAATATAGATGCTGACATTCAACTCAAAGATACACTAAGTGATTTAGTTCAAAGCCAATCAAGAGTCCAACAAGTTCCCTTCATTTCTGATAATCAGAACATTTAAATTCATACACATACATTTATTTTAAAATAAAAAAAATAAAAGAAGTTTGAGGGGAAATATTTTTCAACAAGAAATAAAGTGATAATTAAATGTGTGATAAAGTTGTTATAGTACAGAGTGTGATCCAAAGAAATACATTTGTTCAGTCATTAATATAATAAAGACGCCCAGCCTGTCCTCTGTCCTCTCTGAGGCAGTGGATATGAAAAATTAATGTTAATGTGTCTTTGTGTTGCTGCATGTGTTGACAGATTGTCTTTTTATTTAATATCAGATATTAAAAAAGTCTCTTATCCTGAAGATCTCTGAACATTTCAATCTGAATGTAAAAATGTGAAACTTCATTTATCCTGAATCTGTACATTTTGTGATGCTGCTATCAAACAGGTTAATGTGTGAAAACAAGAAGAGCTGGAACAGAGACAGGAACGATGCTGCATGCTCCTGACACCAGGGAAGTTTCAAAATAAAAGCTGTGTTCAACATACTCCAGTGGTCTATTGGTTTGACGAGCCATTCTCTCACTCAGTGGTTTAAAGAGCACAAACAGCAGGGGGGGCCGTCCAGAAGACAGGTGGACAGGTAGCAGGTGGACAGGTAGCAGGTGGACAGGTAACAGGTGGACGGGTAACAGGTGGACAGGTAACAGGTGAGCTGGTGTTTGAGAAGAGAAGCCAAGGAGGGAAACAGATGCGAGGAGGACTGGCCAGAGTCTGAGTACACCTGGTAGCCAGGTTGTCACTGTAAATGAGAATTGGTTCTCAATTGATTTCGCTGGTAAAATAAAGGTTAAATAAATAAATAAACCTGGAGGACAACTTTGCTTCAGTGTTTCAGTAGAGAAAGAGTTGAAGGACTGAGGCGTCTCCACTGAGAGCTGTTGTCGCTAAATGTCCACCAGCATCTGCACTTCCTCTCTAAACCTTCACTTTAAAGGCATCTGCTGAAACCGACCAATTATTACTGAGAGATTAAAGACCTGCGAGGCGTTCGGAGCCCAGCACACTGTGGGAGATTTCCCTCTCAGCCTCCAGTGGACACTTAAATCAAAATGTTTAACATCCCCTAATCAAAAAATAAAAGGCACATAACAAAAATACTTCAGAATAAGGAGAAAAATTCATAAACCTGACTGACTCTAACAGGTTCTCATGTAGCTAGCTTAGCAACAGTAAGGCTACACACGTAAAGCCTCAATGTTATATATAAATATGGAGAACACGGGTTCAGGAACACCTTCAGGCTCATTATGCAGTTTCCATGGTAACAGTGTTGATGGCTGAGATAAGAGTGGCAACACAAGATTTTCGGGATTACATCTAATATAATAAGTGTAAAATATATGAGCTGATTAATAAAGAGGATCAGTGCTACTGATGATAAAAAAAAACAACGCTGATGATGTCACACAGTCAATACCTATCGTAATAATAATCGAACAGATGATGCAATAATATGATGCATTATATCTACGACTGTGTACTTATATGTGACTATAGCCCCCCCCCCCGATCCTCCTCCTCCTTTATGTCAGCCTGTTGCCATGGCGACAGCAACCAGGGAGCTGTGTGCCATTTTAACAGACTGTGGTGTGATAGTACAGGGATGAGTGAGTGAATGAATGAGAGTGAGTGAGTGAGTGAATGAATGAGTGAATGAGAGAGAGTGAGTGAGCGAGTGAATGAATGAGAGAGTGAGTGAGTGAATGAATGAGAGTGAGTGAGTGAGTGAATGAATGAGTGAATGAGAGAGAGTGAGTGAGCGAGTGAATGAATGAGAGAGTGAGTGAGTGAGCGAGTGAATGAGAGAGAGTGAGTGAGTGAATGAATGAGTGAATGAGAGAGAGTGAGTGAGCGAGTGAATGAATGAGAGAGTGAGTGAGTGAATGAATGAGTGAATGAGAGAGAGTGAGTGAGCGAGTGAATGAATGAGAGAGTGAGAGAGTGAATGAATGAGTGAATGAGAGAGAGTGAGTGAGTGAATGAATGAGTGAATGAGAGAGAGTGAGTGAGTGAATGAATGAGTGAATGAGAGAGAGTGAGTGAGTGAGTGAATGAATGAGTGAATGAGAGAGAGTGAGTGAGCGAGTGAATGAATGAGAGAGTGAGAGAGTGAATGAATGAGTGAATGAGAGAGAGTGAGTGAACGAGTGAATGAATGAGAGAGTGAGAGAGTGAATGAATGAGTGAATGAGAGAGAGTGAGTGAGCGAGTGAATGAATGAGAGAGTGAGTGAGTGAATGAATGAGTGAATGAATGAGAGAGAGTGAGTGAGTGAATGAATGACTGAATGAGAGAGAGTGAGCGAGTGAATGAATGAGTGAATGAGAGAGAGTGAGTGAGCGAGAGAATGAATGAGAGAGTGAGTGAGTGAATGAATGACTGAATGAGAGAGAGTGAGTGAATGAATGAGTGAATGAGAGAGAGTGAGTGAGTGAATGAATGAGTGAATGAGAGAGAGTGAGTGAACGAGTGAATGAATGAGAGAGTGAGAGAGTGAATGAATGAGTGAATGAGAGAGAGTGAGTGAGCGAGTGAATGAATGAGAGAGTGAATGAATGAGTGAATGAGAGAGAGTGAGTGAGTGAATGAATGAGTGAATGAGAGAGAGTGAGTGAGTGAATGAATGAGTGAATGAGAGAGAGTGAGTGAGCGAGAGAATGAATGAGAGAGTGAGAGAGTGAATGAATGACTGAATGAGAGAGAGTGAGTGAGTGAATGAATGAGTGAATGAGAGAGAGTGAGTGAATGAATGAGTGAATGAGAGAGAGTGAGTGAGTGAATGAATGAGTGAATGAGAGAGAGTGAGTGAGCGAGTGAATGAGAGAGAGTGAGTGAGCGAGTGAATGAATGAGAGAGTGAGTGAATGAATGAGTGAATGAGAGAGAGTGAGTGAGCGAGTGAATGAATGAGTGAATGAGAGAGTGAATGAATGAGTGAATGAGAGAGTGAGTGAGCGAGTGAATGAATGAGAGAGTGAGTGAATGAGAGAGAGTGAGTGAGCAAGTGAATGAATGAGTGAATGAATGAGTGAATGAGAGTGAGTGAGCGAGTGAATGAATGAGTGAATGAATGAGTGAATGAGAGAGAGTGAGTGAGCGAGTGAATGAATGAGAGATTGAGTGAATGAGAGAGTGAGTGAGCGAGTGAATGAATGAGTGAATGAGAGTGAGTGAGAGAGTGAATGAATGAGTGAATGAATGAGTGAATGAGAGAGAGTGAGTGAGCGAGTGAATGAATGAGAGAGTGAGTGAATGAGAGAGTGAGTGAGCGAGTGAATGAATGAGTGAATGAGAGAGTGAATGAATGAGTGAATGAGAGAGTGAGTGAGTGAATGAATGAGAGAGTGAGTGAGTGTATGAATGAGTGAATGAGAGAGTGAATGAATGAGTGAATGAGAGAGTGAGTGAGCGAGTGAATGAATGAGAGAGTGAGTGAATGAGAGAGAGTGAGTGAGCGAGTGAATGAATGAGTGAATGAGAGAGTGAATGAATGAGTGAATGAATGAGTGAATGAGAGTGAGTGAGCGAGTGAATGAATGAGTGAATGAATGAGTGAATGAGAGAGAGTGAGTGAGCGAGTGAATGAATGAGAGATTGAGTGAATGAGAGAGTGAGTGAGCGAGTGAATGAATGAGTGAATGAGAGTGAGTGAGAGAGTGAATGAATGAGTGAATGAATGAGTGAATGAGAGAGAGTGAGTGAGCGAGTGAATGAATGAGAGAGTGAGTGAATGAGAGAGTGAGTGAGCGAGTGAATGAATGAGTGAATGAGAGAGTGAGTGAGCGAGTGAATGAATGAGTGAATGAGAGAGTGAATGAATGAGTGAATGAGAGAGTGAGTGAGTGAATGAATGAGAGAGTGAGTGAGTGAATGAATGAGTGAATGAGAGTGAATGAATGAGTGAATGAGAGAGTGAGTGAGTGAATGAATGAGAGAGTGAGTGAGTGAATGAATGAGTGAATGAGAGAGTGAATGAATGAGTGAATGAGAGAGTGAGTGAGCGAGTGAATGAATGAGAGAGTGAGTGAATGAGAGAGAGTGAGTGAGCAAGTGAATGAATGAGTGAATGAGAGAGTGAATGAATGAGTGAATGAGAGAGTGAGTGAGTGAATGAATGAGAGAGTGAGTGAATGAGAGAGAGTGAGTGAGCAAGTGAATGAATGAGTGAATGAGAGAGTGAATGAATGAGTGAATGAGAGAGTGAGTGAGTGAATGAAAGAGAGTGAGTGAGTGAATGAATGAGTGAATGAGAGAGAGTGAGTGAGTGAATGAATGAGTGAATGAATGAGTGAATGAGAGAGTGAATGAATGAGTGAATGAATGAGAGAGTGAGTGAGTGAATGAAAGAGAGTGAGTGAGTGAATGAATGAGTGAATGAGAGAGAGTGAGTGAGCGAGTGAATGAATGAGTGAATGAGAGAGTGAATGAATGAGTGAATGAGAGAGTGAGTGAGCGAGTGAATGAATGAGAGAGTGAGTGAATGAATAAATGAGTGAATGAGAGAGAGTGAGTGAGCGAGTGAATGAATGAGTGAATGAGAGAGTGAGTGAATGAATGAGTGAATGAATGAGAGAGTGAGTGAATGAATGAGTGAATGAGAGCGAGTGAGTGAGTGAGTGAGTGAATGAATCGTTGTATTATATTTCTTGTATTTTTCTGCTTGAGATGAATAAAATGTTTTTTTCTCTGTTTGATGGATGATGATGTCATTCTTCAGTATTCTAGAATCATTAAATCATTAATAAAATCATAAATTAATTGTTTAATAGTTCATATTTTTTCATTGTTAACACTCCAACATTAAAACAACACATTATTTCTTACCAATATTATCAATATTGGTAAGAAATAATGTATTGTTGTTTTAGAATATTTTTATATTTTAACTATTAAAACTATTGGGGCGGCAGTAGCTCAGTCTGTAGTGACTTGGGCTGGGAATCGGAGGATCACCAGTTCAAGTCCAGGTCGGACCAAAATGTGGAGAGTGGACTGGTAGCTGGAGAGGTGCCAGTTCCTCTTCCTGGGCACTGTCGAGGTGCCCTTGAGCAAGGCACCGAACCCCCAACTGCTCTGGGCGCCTGGATAAGGGGCAGCCCCCTCACTCTGACACCTCTCCTCTAATGCATGTGTTTGTTTCATGACTTGTGTGTGTAATGTGCAATTGAAAAATATATACAGTCATGGAAAAAATTATTAGACCACCCTTGTTTTCTTCAATTTCTTGTTCATTCTAATATCTGGTACCACTAAACGTATAATACAATGAACACAACAAAAAATGCAGCTGGTCACATAATACTTTATGTCCTATTTGACATTCTTAAGCTTAATTGATTCCCAGGGTATATAAGAGGCCATTTCATGTCACAAGCAGCACTGCACATGCAAAGGCCTAGAGTGGTTTCCTGCTTACATTCAAGCCGTAGCACAACTCAGAAGTTGTCAGCTCTCACATAATGCCTAAAACAAAAGAATTATGTGAAGCAACAAAGGCAGCCATCTTGGCACTGCTGGAAATTGGCATGAGTGAGAGACAGGTAGCGTAAAAACTGAAGATCTCCAAGACAGCCGTTCATTCCAACAAAAAAACAAGCTGAACATGGCACTACCAAATTGCTACCTGGCCGTGGCAGGAAACGTCTTTCTACCCCACGAGATGACCGTGCACTCATCCGCTCCTGTGTCAGGAATCGTCGCCAGACCTCCAGGGACCTTAAAAATGAGTGGGCACTGTCGAGAAATGTGACTTGCTCGGCAAGGACAGTTCGAAACCGACTTGTTGAAGCTGGTTTGAAGTCACACAGAGCACGCAAGAAGCCCTTCATCAATGAAAGGCAGAGGAAGGCCCGGTTACTCTTTGCTCGAGACCACAAGGATTGGACTGTTGATGATTGGGCTAAGGTTCTCTTCAGTGATGAATCCAATTTTGAATTGATGCCCACTCCAGCCAACTTACTGGTTAGGAGGAAGCCTGGAGAAGCTTACAACCCAGACTGTCTTGCCCCTACAGTAAAACATGGGGGTGGATCAGTCATGATCTGGGGTTGTTTCAGTCTGAGTGGAACAGGGCAAATGCAATTGTGTGAAGGCCGAATGAACCAGGTCAAGTACAGGACTACCCTTGAAAACAGTCTTCTTCCATCAGCTGGAAAACTCTTTCCTGCCTCGAATGACTGGATTTTCCAACAAGACAATGCCCCTTGCCACACGGCAAGGTCAGTTAAAGCCTGGATGGAGAACCACAACATTCGCACCATGCCTTGGCCTGCTCAATCACCAGATCTTAATCCAATTGAAAACCTGTGGAAAATCATCAAACTCAAAATGGAGAACCACAAGCCCAAAAACAAAGAAAATTTGTTTGAATTTGTCCAACAGGAATGGGCTGCTGTGACAGCAGAACAATGTCAGAAGCTGGTGGAGAGCATGCCAAGACGCATGGCTGCAGTCATCAAAAACAATGGTTATGCAATCAAGTATTAACTCTTGTGTGTATCATGTGTTTAAAGCAAACAGAAAAGAAAACATGGAATGCTTAAAAGTAGTGTTTTTGGCGGTACAATGCCATAGCTATTGATGTAAGAATTTAAGTAATTTTGGTTATTATCAAGAAAACCATGGAAAATGAATAATCCTTAGTTCTTAAATTAAACTCTCATGAGCTATTTTTGTTGTTATCATTATAATTGTCCAAACAAATGTACCTTTAGTTGAGCCAGGCATTAAAATTAACAAGAAATTGAAGAAAACAAGGGTGGTCTAATAAATTTTTCCATGACTGTATATATATACTAACAGAGTGAAAAAATGTAATTTCCCTCATTGAGGGATTAATAAAGGAATTCTTCTTCTATTAACTTCTACTGTTGTCACAAGATGTTTCCAGATATTTTTTTATGATTCACAAGTAAAATTAATTTCATGTGAATGGCTCAGTCTGCCTCGTTTTTACTGTGAACTGAAGTTTTGTCATTATTATTTATATTCATATTCACAATTTATTATTATTATTATTATTATTATCATCATCATTATTATGTTATTTACTGTAGTAAAGTGTCAACAGACAGAAGGACAGTGTGAAAAGTCATTTTTTAATTCTTTGAGTTATTTTCGGATTTTCAGTTTAAATCATGTAAACAATCAGACACTTCCTGTTTCTCATCAGTCCTTCATGTATCAGGAGATGATTGGACAATAAGGGAACCAATCAGGAGCAGCAGCTTGTTTCCACTTAAAAGTTAAATTAAAATCAGCTCAAGGAGAAAATGGGAGGAAGCAGTCTGGTCCTGGTGCTGGTCTTGGTCTGGTTCTTATACTGGTCTAGTTCTAGTCCTGATCTGCCACTGGTCTGGTCTTGATACTGGCACTGGTCCCTGTCCCGGTCCTAGTCCTGACCTGGTGCTGGTCCTAACCCTGGTCCGGGTCTGGTACTGGTCTGGTCCTGGTGGTCTCACTGGTCCGTCTGGTTGGAGAAGAGTCCAGCCTCCCAGCGCAGAGTTCGTTGGTTTTTGTGTCGAATAACTCGAGTTGACTCAACGACCTGAGGGAGACAAGGAGACAAGGACATAAGGAGACAAGGAGACAAAGAGATAAGCAGGTTAATTGTTGTTCATCAGCAGATTAACATGCTGGAAAGTTAAATGAGGTGACGTTTACCTGGTTGTTCACATCGTCGACCGGCTGAATTCCTGCGTACTGAAAGAAGAGGAACCAGTTTAACCTGATTGATCCTTTCAGAATAAACTTCACACTGATAGGAAGAAGGAAAGCCCTTAAGAATAAGAGCAGAAACTCACTGAGCTCTCCTCCAGCTTCACTTTGACTCGACTGTCCTCAAAGTCCTGCAGCAGAGTCCCCGTCAGACCTTTGAGCGGAGGGGGTGGTGGCTGGACCATCAGGTGGGTGGAGGAGGACCAGGACCAGGGCTGAGCAGTGAGGAAGGAGGGACGATGAGAGGGACTGGCGGTTTGACCTGAAACACAACAGGAAGGACACAGTCAACGACATCAGTGACCTTACCGGCCTTTCAATGGTCCTGCATGGATCGTTCTGGTCCTGTACTGGTCCGAATTGGACCTTACTGATATTATATGGATCTTTCTGGTCCAGTGTGGATCTTACTGGTCCAGCATAAACCATACCCATGCTGCCTCTCAGAGCGAGGAGCTGCTGGTTCCCTGGTCCAGTCTGGTTCTGGTCTGGGAATGAGACCTCTCTCACCTGACTGGTTACTGATTCATACAAACTGCAGCTGGACTTTGATCCTGGACTCATTAAGTTACTCATTCAGTCCATCCACGGAACAGATCATGTGATGTCAGAGATCATGTGATGTCAGAGTTCACTGTGGTGATTCCTGTCATGTGATTGGCTGAAACACAGTTTGGAGGTTTTTACTTCATCATCAGTGAGTTCAGAGTGTCCTCTGGTGGATGATGGAGGAACTGACGCCACTGAACTGATCTGAAGTCAGATCTGTAACTGTTAATATATTGATTCAAAAGAACGGAGAACAGTTCTATCATTCTGTATTGAAGTTATTAATACACAGTGAAATACTCTATTCAGGACATTCCAAGGACACTCTTTGAGTGCCATTGATGTATTCTAACGTCAAAGTGTTTTTTTTTTGCAGCGGGTTGCTGATCACGTTCTCACACAGCCTGTGAGTAATACTGGGGCTTCTGGGAGATGTAGTCAGAGCATAAAGAGACGGTATACACCACAGAGATCAAAACAGGAAGTGGAGACAATCGAGATTAGAGAGCAAATAAAAAGAAAAAGTGTTGATTTTGGTGAAAGTGTCCTCTACCTCTGATAAAACAAGAATGGAACAAGGTAAAAACAAACATTTTTTTCATGATGAAATAGAGAGTCTCTTCTTTCATTCGAGCTATTCACTGTTTTCAGAGACATAGTACTAAATATTCTGTGGGTCTAGAAATATGACTGAAAATGGACAAAAACACTGGAACAAGACACTTTCTGTTTTATAAAATGCCTGGCACCCATTGAGTTAAGGAACACATTTAAGGAACTTCATGAATGACGCAGTGATCTAAGGTCTTTCATTTGTAGGTCACATTAATCATCACTCGTTACCTCCGCCAAGGAGGTCATGTTTTCACCAGGGTTTTTAGTGTGTTGGTTTGCAAAATAACTCAAAAAGTTATGGACAGATTTTAACAAAATTTTCAGGATTGGCCAGAAGTGGCCTAACTTAAAACGGATTCATTTTTGGTGGTGCCGTTGAATCGGATCCGATCACCACCAGAAATGAATCAGTTTTAAGTTAGGTCACTTCCGGGAAAACCTGAAAATTTTGTCAAAAACTGTCTATAACGTTTTGAGTTACTTTGCAAACCAACAAACAAACAAATAAACAAACAAACAAGTCCCGGTGAAAACATAACCTCCTTTGTGGCGGGGGTAAGCACTCTCTGAGTGCTTTTCTAATTAATACTTCTTTGAACTTTAATCTACTGATTTTATTCAAAATCAGGTGAAAATTCGCAGAAAATTTCATAAATGTACTGTACATTGGAAATTTCATTTGTCATAACAAAGTAATTTGGAAGTCATCAAATTACACAGAAGCAACATGTTCTCCTCCCAGCTTGTCAGACAGCACAACTTTCTCAAGACTTCAGGTTCAGGACAAACAGGGGCTCCTGGATAAGGACTACATACCTGTGGTAACAGGTGGGTAGAACTGACTGACAGCCATTTTTGTTGCCTGCTCCAGCAGAGGAGCTGGAGAGAGGAGCTGTCCATCAGTTTCCTCCCTGGACTCCCTCAGCTCCTTCAGCTCCTGCTCTCGTCTCAGTGCCTCCTCAATCTCCTTCCTGATGAAGTCTAGTGCTCCTGGTCCTCTGGACTGGAGCCCAGAGGACTCCAGGTTCTCCCTCCAGGACCAATGCATGGCAGAGGTCGTACTATGAAGAGTGGTTGGTGTCGGGGAGGAGGAAAAGGACGGTGAAGAAGATGGTGGATCTTGGTGGAAACCTCTCATATCCTGAACCTCCCTCTCAGAGAAGGATGGAGGATCTGGACTCGTCTGGCCGAGGTAGTACTCGGTTTCTTTAGGATGTCGATGAGGACAACATGGCAACAGGAGGACTTCAGCATTTCCAGACTCAGCCTGAGGTTTTTCTTCTGTCCTTTTGTCCTCATCCTGTTGGTAAAACTCTCCCTTTCTGTCCTCAAGTCGAGGATCTGTACTGGATCGTCCCAGGATCCCTCTCTGGGGGTCCTCCTTCCTTTGGTCCTCCTTCTCAATCTCCCGTTGGATGATGATGCTGACCCGGCTCTTCTCTTTGGACTTGTTGGGTGTTAGTGGCAGCTGTAAGCGTTTGGTTTTGATCTGGACCATCTGTGTTCTGGTGTCACTGTGCTGCAGCCCCCGAGACCTTCGCAGGTTCTCCTCACGTTCCTGAACTAACCGGATCTCCCTTTCAATCGGGGTCTCATAGTTGCTGGTGCACTTCCTGGTCCTTTGTTCTTGCTGAGTGCGGTCACTGATGTTGCCACAGTCCTCCAAACCAGAGCCCAAGTCATCAAACACACTGGTCTGCTGGCTGAGACACTCTTGAGCCCTGGACCTCTCTGGAAAGGTGTCATCTTCTTCTGTTGGTCTACATGGAGGTGCATCCAGCTGGTCCAGCTCTATCTCCAGGAACTGCTGCTGAGCAGCGCTGAAGTTGAACTGGTCCTTGTTGATGGACTCAGACTCCACAGGGCAGGGTGGTCCTGGTCTGACAGGACTGTAGCTCACACTGAAATCTTCTACCACTCTAGATCTAGATCTGCCCAGATCCAGACTCTCCAGCTCACTCAGTCGATCTTTGAACATTGGGTTCTTCTTTGGCGCTTGGCTGCGAATGATCTCCATCCGGAGCTGCTTCTCCTGGGCCTCCTGGACCACTTCGATGCTGCTCTTCAGATCCACTTTGTACTGTGAGTCTCCGTTGCTCTCAGTGAACAGATTCTCTGGCTTCCTGTTGCTGATGTAGGTCTGTAGTTTGAATCCTCTCTCCTCCTTCAGGGTTGCCAGCTGAATCTGTCTCTGTGGTGAGACCATCCAGGCTTCGTTCCGCTCAGCCTCTGGACTCGCCAGGTCCTCCACAAAAGAGTAGAAACCACAGTGAGAGCTGGAGGTGCTGCTGGGACTGCTGGGGTTACTGAGACTACTGGTGCTCCCTCCATCCTCTGACACTGCGACCTGCCGGGCCTGGACCACTACGTCCCCAGACCCGTCGCCCTGCTGTGACACCACCACTGAAGAAGGACCACCAGCAACAGAGATGCTGTCAGAGGTGAAGCTCGGGTTGTCTGGGTCAAGAAGATCGGCCCTCGCAGGGCCGGCAATGGAGCGCAGGTCTGAGGGCTGCAGAAGGGGGGACAGGGGCTTCAGGACCCACCTCCTGGGGGCGCTATCCATGTCTGGAGGTGGAGGTTCTAAAAGACCCTGAGGACGGTCCACTGTCCAGAGTTTCTGAAACACCTGAGAGGACATTTACTGTGTTACCATGGAAACAACAGAGCGGACGCCTCCTGTGTTACCATGGGAACAGCAGAGAGGACGCCTCCTGTGTTACCATGGGAACAGCAGAGAGGACGCCTCCTGTGTTACCATGGGAACAGCAGAGAGGACACCTCCTGTGTTACCATGGGAACAACAGCTTCAGTTCTAAACTAAAAACTAAAACATGATAATAATAATATAGTTATAGAGACAACATAAATAAACAACATAAATCATCATCATCATCGTCTTCAGTCTTCATCAGGTTTATACTCTGATCTGAGGTCAGACCTGAACTCCTCTTCAGCTGGTCCAAGATCACTTCCTGTTAGCTGCTACACAAACAAACACTGTGTGTTGTTTACGTGTTTCTCTTGTTAAGTCACAGGAGGTCTATAGATGTTAGCGTGGCATTAGCACTGTAGCGTTAGCATTAGTTAAGTGTGTCGTCAGAGATAAAGAGACACGCCTGCAGCCTGACTGCTACTGATAAAAGAGACAGAGAGACAGGAGGACATACAGGAGGACAGAGGGACAGGAGGACAGACATAGGGACCTAGATGAAATAGATTTAACATTAGAACTCTTTTTGAAACTCTCAAATAATTTATTTGTATTTTGAAGTTATTTTTGTACTAAAGGTTCTCTAATGTTGTTATGAGTCAATAAAAATTTTCATCTGACCTGTAGTTTAAATTAATAACCCTAACCCTTTAAACAGGATTATTTTTGTACTAAAGGTTCTCTAATGTTGTTATGAGTCAATAAAAATTTTCATCTGACCTGTAGTTTAAATTAATAACCCTAACCCTTTAAACAGGATTGTTTAAAATATCAAATAACTCATCACCAGTCATATTAATTACAGATTAATAAAGTCATAACGTGTCATTATTATCAGCAGTTTCTTTTTTTACCGTCCTTAAATT
Organism: Synanceia verrucosa; assembly: GCA_029721515.1. Taxonomy (NCBI): domain Eukaryota; kingdom Metazoa; phylum Chordata; class Actinopteri; order Perciformes; family Synanceiidae; genus Synanceia; species Synanceia verrucosa. The sequence goes on from CM056558.1 coordinate 27,568,560, forward strand.
ATGATTTCAGTTATTAAAGTATTAAAGTTGATTTTCTTACCTGAGGTCAGTTTTGTGTCAGCAGAAACTCTCAGACTGAATAATAAGTGACTGAAGAGACAAAGTTCAGCTTCTGGAGTTCAAACTGGGGCCCCGCCCCTAGAGACAGAGACCCCGCCCCCACTCCTCCACACATGTTTGTCCTCCTATACTTGTGAGGACCTCCTAGTCCACCCATTTCTTTGAACCAAAGCAGCCAGCAGATCGCACAGTGAAGAACTGAGCCACAGCAGCTAAATGGAACCCATCCATGTCATTATTAACGTACACATTATTATTATTTATAACTTGTGATGTGCTCTGCTGCTGGTCCAACAATCATTTTTCTAGTTTGTATCTTTTGTGTTCCACATTAGAATCACAACAAGAATTAAAATAAAGATGGTGACAGTGAAGCAAACAAACAAGATGGTTGTGTCTGTGAGGTCTCACCTTAGTGTTCTGGTCTAGACTGTGACAGAGAACCTGCCAGGGAGGAGTGTACCTGAACATCCTGGTCTGGAGCAGGTCTTACTGGTTCCGACTGGTTCTGGTTTGTGTGATGATGATGATGACAATGACGTCAGTTAGCCAGCAGGAACCAATCACCTTCAACCCTGAGACAGAACAGGAAGTGACACTGACCAGTTCCAAACAGCCGATTTATTGTTCAGTCATTAATAACCTATCATGATGACATCACACAAGTTATAACAAACAGAGATGAACAGAACAAAGACTCACCTGCTGATCAAGGTCTGCTGATGGATGACTGGCCCAGACTGAGAGTGTGTGTGTGTGTGTGTGTGCTGCTGCTGAGCAACAGCATTTTTCAGGAATGCTGCTGACCAACAGAAACAAACAATGACTGACCCCACACACACACACACACACAGTGTTTGGTCACATGACTTCCTGTCTGAACTCTGGATTTCTTTTGTTTCATCTTCAAGTTGAACATGTCACAGTGACATCATAATGTGCTGTTACATCACTTCCTGTTGTCACCAGATTTAATTACTGCACTGTGAGAAGAAACAGGAAGTGATTTATGAAGTCATTCGGTGTCTGAGACAGCAGGAAGCTGAACCTGCTGAGGACCATGACAACAGCCAAATAGTCTCAATAATCAATATTTATGAGTTCCACAACATAGACGACATCTCACCAGAAGAAATACATGGACACTACTGTGCAATAGATTTAGGCAGGTGTGAAACTACTACCCTTTGCCATCAGCCCTGCACCAGAACATCAGTAGAAGGTGTCCATCAGCTCAGAACTGGTAGAAACCAGTGGGACCAGGTACCATCTACTGTCTGGAGCAGTCTGACCAGAGTCAGACATGGAGACAAGACCAAGCAACTCAACTATGAATGAAAACATGCACAAAACTGGACTGATGAATGAAAACCTGAAATATGTGGCTGTAGCAGAAGGCAATTTGTTCATCAAAAGGCTGGAGAGCCGTACAGAGTGGAGGTTCCCTGAAGGGTCGAGGCTGAATTTCTGCAAATGTAAATATGGTCAGGATTAATGGATTAATGGTGTCCTCAATGCTGAGACACACAGACAACTATATATCCATCATGCAATACCATCAGGGAATCGTATGGCCCAAAATTATTCTGCAGCAGGACAACAACCCCAAGCATACAGCCACTATCATCAAGAAGTACAGTATAGTGCCAAAAGTATTGGCTCAACTGCCTTGACTCACATATGAATTTCAGTGACATCCCATTCCTAATCCATAGGGTTCAATATGACGTCGGTCCACCCTTTGCAGCTATAACAGCTTCAACTCTTCTGGGAAGGCTGTCCACAAGGTTTAGGAGTGTGTTTATGGGAATTTTTGACCATTCTTCCAGAAGTGTATTTGTGAGGTCACACACTGATGTTGGACAGAAGGCCTGGCTCTCAGTCTCTGCTCTAATTCATCCCAAAGGTGTTCTATCGGGTTGAGGTCAGGACTCTGTGCAGGCCAGTCAAGTTCATCCACACCAGACTCTGTCATCCATGTCTTTATGGACCTTGCTTTGTGCACTGGTGCACAGTCATGTTGGAAGAGGAAGGGGCCAGCTCCAAACTGTTCCCACAAAGTTGGGAGCATGGAATTGTCCAAAATGTCTTGGTATGCTGAAGCATTCAGAGTTCCTTTCACTGGAACTAAGGGGCCAAGCCCAGCTCCTGAAAAACAACCCCACACCATAATCCCCCCTCCACCAAACTTTACACTTGGCACAATGCAGTCCGACAAGTATCGTTCTCCTGGCAACCGACAAACCCAGACTCATCCATCAGATTGACAGATGGAGAAGTGTGATTCATCACTCCAGAGAACATGTCTCCACTGCTCTAGAGTCCAGTGATGGCGTGCTTTACACCACTGCATCCGACGCTTTGCATTGCACTTGGTGATGTATGGTTTGGATGCAGCTGCTCGGCCATGGAAACCCATTCCATGAAGCTCTCTGTGCACTGTTCTTGAGCTAATCTGAAGGCCACATGAAGTTTGGAGGTCTGTAGTGATTGACTCTGCAGAAAGTTGGTGACCTCTTCACACTATGCTCCTCAGCATCCACTGACCCCGCTCCATCAGTTTACGTGGTCTACCACTTCATGGCTGAGTTGCTGTCGTTCCCAAACACTTCCACGTTCTTATAATCCAGCTGACAGTTGACTGTGGAATATTTAGGAGTGAGGAAATTTCAGGACTGGATTTGTTGCACAGGTGGCATCCTATCACAGTTCAACACTGGAATTCACTGAGCTCCTGAGAGCGACCCATTCTTTCACAAATGTTTGTAAAAGCAGTCTGCATGCCTAGCTGCTTGATTTTATACACCTGTGGACATGGAAGTGATTGAAACACCTGATTCTGATTATTTGGATGGGTGAGCGAATACTTTTGGCAATATAGTTTATCTTCAGCTGAAATACAAGAAGTCCTGGAAGTGATGGTCTGGCCTCCACAGAGCCCTGATCTCAACATCATGGAGGCTGTCTGGGATTACATGAAGAGACACAAGGAGCTGAGGAGGCCACAAATGATCTGTGGCCAGTCCTCCAAGGTGTTCTCCAATCATCTCTTACCAGCCGAGTTCCTTCAAAAGAGGAAGTATACCTGGTAGAACTGATCACACAAATCACAGCAAATATTGATTTGATTTAAATTTCTCATGTTCATTAACTGAGGCTTTGCATAACATTACGAAGCAGCAAGTTGAGTAGACGAGTCACATTTAACAGATTCAAAGGTTCATTCTGGTCACAGTGGAGAAATACACTGCAAGCACTGGATGAGAGCAGCTGAGGCACTGAAGCATGGAGGGAGGGACTAGCTGGATAGCTAACACAGAAATGAAGAAAGAAGACATGAGAATCATTGAGGAACAAAACCAGGAGATTCATGTTGGATGTCACATGATGTTTGTCTGCAAACACAAATAATTAATAATCAGAAAAAACTTCTCTGTTTAGCACTGAGACGACTCATCTGTCAGCTCCTATTTATTTCCTCTTTTATAAAAATTCCAATAAACACAATCATGAAACTCTGCAGGAGACACACAAAATCAAATAAATACAACTCTAAAATTAATTCACTGTTTTATACTGCGGAGCTTATCAAGAGAGAGATTAATATTTAATGTTAAAAATCTCAGGACTGCATGGCTAATGCTAATGTTAAGCTAATCTGATGCATTGAGTCAACTGGGAATGTGAGCAGTAAAAAAGTAAGAAGACTTCAAGAAGATAGAAGAAGTAAAGTCAGGTTTTAGAAAACAGAATGAAGAAACAGGAAATGATGTCATTAGAGGCAAGGCTGAGGGCAGTGGATGGAGTTTAGTTCCTGTAGTTTTTGTCCTGGAGAGCCTCTGTCCTTTGTAGTTTTATATGACTATATTTGGAAACAGCGCCACCTGCAGGATCACATGATGCTGCAGCATTTACAGGGCTGTTTCTCCTTCTTTGTCTCCAACACTCCTCCCTTCACCTCCTCCACCTCCACTGCCTTCTCCCCATTGCTCACCTCCTCCCCTGCAGGTTTGGTGGTGGGTGGTGGGGCAGCAGAGATGGGTGGTGGTGGATCGGTTGTCTGAGCACTGCCGGCCTCCTCATGTCCTCCACCTGGGGACGTTTTCCCGTTGGAGTCCTCGATGAGGACCAGCTCGGCCTTCACCGTCCCCTGCAGACCCAGAACCTTCTTGGTCTCATCCTCGTCCTCCACACTCTGGTATCCCATGAACACCATGGTGACAGGGTTCTCGGCGCTGGCCTCGGCCACGTTTGGCTCGCTGCCAGGTTTGGCCTCCAGCCCGGTGATCTCTGCCAGCGGTGCCTTGGGCGGCGCCTCTTCCTGGACTTCCGCTGTCGGGAGTGAGGTCACTGTGGCAATAGTCTGCGACATCATTGAGGCCTCGTCGGCTTTGTGGATGAGCTCTTCAACCTCAGAGAAGCTGAGCAGCTGGACACCGTCTTCACCGTTCATCTCGTGGACAACTGAGAGAGAGAGAACCAGGATCAGGCTCAGGTCAGAACACCTGGCCGTCTGAAGGACCAATAGAAACAGAGTGTCCTGCTGTCGCTGCTGGGTGATGTCATACAGTACACATGATGACTTCTGATGTCATCCCTAAATCAATAATCTAAGCTCCAGCTGAGTCTTCCTCCTCCTCCTGCTCTGGTCTGAGTCACCTGACCATCAACTTCGAGGTGAGTTTCTATTTGATCTTCATCATTTGACCTGAAGCTTCACTGTTCGAGACGAGGAGGAGGAAGAAGAGGAAGGTGTCGAGTGAGCATGCACGTGTCATGTTGAGTGAGCTTCCGCTCTACAGAAAACACCTGCCGCTCTGCCAAAAAACTACCTGCCGCTCCACAGAATTTACCTGCCATTCTGCAGAAACTACCTGCCACTCTGCCAAAAACCTACCTGCTGCTCGGCCAAAATACGACCTGCCGCTCGGCCAAAAAACTACCTGCCACTCCGCAGAAACTACCTGCCGCTCTGCCAAAAAACTACCTGCCGCTCTGCCAAAAAAACTACCTGCCGCTCTGCCAAAAAAACTACCTGCCGCTCTGCCAAAAAAACTATCTGCCGCTCTGCAGTAACTACCTGCCGCTCTGCCAAAAAAACTACTTGCCGCTCTGCAGAAACTACCTGCCGCTCTGCCAAAAAAACTACCTGCCGCTCTGCCAAAAAAACTACCTGCCACTCTGCAGAAACTACCTGCCGCTCTGCCAAAAAAACTACCTGCCACTCTGCAGAAACTACCTGCCGCTCTGCCAAAAAAACTACCTGCCGTTCTGCCAAAAAAACTACCTGCTGCTCTGCAGAAACTACCTACTGCTCTGCCAAAAAACTACCTGCCGCTCCGCAGAAACTACCTGCCGCTCTGCCAAAAAAAATACCTGCCCCTCCGCAGAAACTACCTGCCGCTCGGCCAAAAAACTACCTGCTGCTCGGCCAAAATACTACCTGCCGCTCCGCAGAAACTACCTGCCGCTCTGCCAAAAAACTACCTGCCGTTCTGCCAAAAAAACTACCTGCTGCTCTGCAGAAACTACCTACTGCTCTGCCAAAAAACTACCTGCCGCTCCGCAGAAACTACCTGCCACTCTGCCAAAAAAAAATACCTGCCCCTCCGCAGAAACTACCTGCCGCTCGGACAAAAAACTACCTGCTGCTCGGCCAAAATACTACCTGCCGCTCGGCCAAAAAACTACCTGCCGCTCCGCAGAAACTACCTGCCGCTCAGCCGAAAAACTACCTGCCGCTCTGCCAAAAAAGGACCTGCCGCTCTGCCAAAAAAACTACCTGTCGCTCCGCAGAAATTACCTGCCGCTCTGCAGAAACTACCTACTGCTCTGCCAAAAAACTACCTGCTGCTCTGCAGAAACTACCTGCTGCTCTGCCAGAAAAAACTACCTGCCGCTCTGCCAAAAAACTACCTGCCGCTCTGCCAAAAAACTACCTGCTGCTCTGCCAAAAAAACTACCTGCCACTCTGCGAAAAAACTACCTACCGCTCTGCAGAAACTACCTGCCGCTCTGCCAAAAAAACTACCTGCCGCTCTGCCAAAAAAACTACCTGCCGCTCTGCCAAAAACTACCTGCCGCTCTGCCAAAAACTACCTGCTGCTCTGCCAAAAAAACTACATGATGCCCGCAGAGAGAATCTGGTGTAAAAACGTGTTTGCTGTTCCCTTGACTTCCCTTCTACATTAATAAAGTATCTATCTATCGTCAGGACTGTCTTGTGATTTTATTTTTTATTTGCTGACATCACCTTTCCTCTCGTCCTCGTAAACTTTGACCCCTTGGTGAGAGAGGTCAACAGGAAGTCTGGTGTTAGTGGACAGAACCCGGGTTTCCCCCGTCACTTTGTCCCGTTCTACTTTAATCTCCACAGAGTACATGGCTGGGGTTAAGACAGGGACAGACAGGACAGGTGTAAAAGACACATAGGTGATTAAATGTTACACATGAAGAGAGATTAACCTGAACGCTTCCTACTGATGATGCTGCTGGTTGTGGTCTACAAGTCTAAGGTTCGGACCTGGACCAGGTCTCCAGACATCTTATAGTTCTAGTTCAGAGCTAACAGCAAAGACAACAGGTTTTTGATCTGCTAACAGAACCTCTGTTTTCAGTTAACAGGAAGTGAGTGCTATGGACCATTTCAATTGTGTTGCTAGGAAACAGCTTGGTTCCATGTTTACTTCCTGTCAGCTGATGTCAGTCTGTTTACGGCAGCAGGTCACTGCAGATCAAATCAGAGCCTCTCACTGACAGTCTGAGTGATGAACAGTTTCTGCATTATTCTGCTCCATCAGAATAATCTGAGACTCACCCCGCTTCATCTCCTCTGTCGTCTCTCTCCGTTTGTTCAATCGAGGGCTCTGAACTTTGACCTCTGCAAGGGCTCATGGGAAAGAAAGGAGGTGAGCACAGAGTCGACATAAAGACCAAAGCTCTGAGGTCATCAAAAAGTCATCAGTAGGTCATAAGAAGGTTATGAGAAAGTCATCAGCAGGTCTTCAAAAGGTCACCAGTATCTGACTCCTGTAATCTGATTACAGTATTCTGCTCTATAATCTACTACTATAATGTAACCCGGTCAGTAATCTGATTACAGAACAAAGAAGAGTCCATTACTCACCTTGAACTATCTGACCCGAGGCTTCAGCTCCATCCTGCTGACGGCTGTGACCTTTGACCTCAACAGCTGATCAGAGAGACAAACAGCCAGTGGTAGTTCATGTGGTAAATGGTGTTTACTTACTGTCCACACACACACACACCTATTCAATTGCCTGTTAACACTAATAGCTGATCAGCCAATCACAGGGCAGCAGCTCAAATCATTCAGTCATGTAGACGTGGTGAAGACAACTAGCTGAAGTTCAAACGGAGCATCAGGATGGAGAAGAAAGAGGATTTAAGAGACTTTGAACATGGTTGTTGATCTGAATATTTCACAAACTGAAACCGATCTAGTGGGATTTTCACTAGAACCATCTCTAGGGTTTACAGAGAATGATCCAGAAAAGAGGAAATATCCAGTGTGAGAGGTCACAGGAGAATGGTCAGACTGGATGGAGATGATAGAAAGACAACAGGAAGTGAAAAAACCACCGGTTCAACCAATGAATGCAGAATATCATGTGTGAAGAACAACACTGGAGCCTTGAAGAAGATGGACGAGAGCAGCAGAAGAAGAGCACACCTGGAGCCACACCTGTCAGCTAAGAACAGCAAACTGAGGCTACACTTCACACAGGATCACCACAAGTGGACAACAGAAGATGGAGAAACGTTGGCTGGTCTGAGCTCTCTCCATTTCAGCTTTTCTGGAGCATGGTTTAAATGCTGCAGCCTACCTGAGTATTGTTACTGACCAGCTGAGTGATGCTATCATGTTAATATGGAGCAGAATCTATCTGTGAGCAATGTTTCAACACCTTGTTGAAAGTCTGACACCAAGAATTAAGACAGTTCTGAAGGAAAAAGGGTCTAACCTTTTACTAGCAAGGTGTACCTAATAGAATAGAATAGTTTTTTTATTTATCCCCCATTAATAAAGTTGCCCATGATAAGATGAACAAGTTGTTACTCTCCGCTAATGAAACACTTCATGTTTATTTTCCTCAAAATGTTGAAACGCTTCAACGACACAAACAAGAAAAGAAGTTCACACACCTTTAAATGGTCCTAATGACACCTGCAAAAAAAAACAGGAAGTTGAACTTCAAAATTAAAGTCACTGTAGTCCAACAGGAAAAAGAAAATCTGTCATTTAAACAATAAAATAAAAAATAAACCATCTAAGGTAGTGTAAGCAAACACCATCCTGATTATTTCACTTAATCTGTCCTAAATAATCTGTCCAATGTAATCTGACTAATGTAATCTGTCCTAAATAATATGACCAACATAATCTGTCCACCATAATCTGACTAACATAATCTGTCCACCATAATCTGACTAACATAATCTGTTCAACATAATCTAACATAATCTGACCAACATAATCTGACTAACATAATCTGACCAACATAATCTGTCCACCAAAATCTGACCAACATAATCTGTCCACCATAATCTGACCACCATAATCTGTCCACCATAATCTGACTAACATAATCTGACCAACATAATCTGACTAACATAATCTGACCAACATAATCTGACCACCATAATCTGCCTAACATGATCTGACCAACATAATCTGTCCACCATAATCTGACCACCATAATCTGTCCACCATAATCTGACCACCATAATCTGTCCACCATAATCTGACCAACTTAATCTGTCCACCATAATATGACTAACATAATCTGTCCACCAAAATCTGACCACCATAATCTGACTAACATAATCTGTCCACCATAATCTGACCAACATAATCTGTCCACCATAACCTGACCAACATAATCTGTCCACCATAATCTGACCACCATAATCTGTCCACCATAACCTGACCAACATAATCTGTCCACCATAATCTGACCAACATAATCTGTCCACCATAATCTGACCACTATAATCTGACTAACATAATCTGACCAACATAATCTGTCCACCATAATCTGACCACTATAATCTGACTAACATAATCTGACCAACATAATCTGTCCACCATAATCTGACTAACATAATCTGTCCACCATAATCTGACCACCATAATCTGACTAATATATTTGACTACCATAATATGACTAACATAATCTGTCCACCATAATCTGACCACCATAATCTGACTAATATATTTGACTACCATAATCTGAGTGTACTCACAGTAGTGTGTGTTATTGTTTCCAAACTGGCTAGCTCCTCCTCCAACCTGCAAAACACAGTGAAGATTTATAAATATTGATATTTATTTACTTTTAACAATAACCTGTCTAAATTTATGAAATTACCAGCTGGGCTCTCATTAATTAACATAATATGTTAATATATTCAATGCAATAAAGTAATCTGGTCTTCATTTATACCAGACCCACCAGACTGAACCAGACTAGGCCTGTTCATGGTCTCCTCCAGGCTCCCGGTCTTAATTTAGACCAGAATAAAACAGACCCGACCTGTTGATGGTCTCCTCCAGGTTCCTGGTCTTGGCCTCGTCCTGGTCCAGTTGTCTCTTCACATCGTCCTGTTCTGGTCCAGCAGAGGGCGCTCCATCCAGCAGCCAGCGCTCCCTCAGGGCCTTCGACTGAACAGGATGGAGAACCATTTCAGTATAAAAGTGCTCTGACAGCATGTTGGACAGAATAAAACATTAACAGTGTATGATCCTGCCTGACATCATGCCTTAGTGAGCAGCTGCCTGTTAAAAATACTCAGAGTTATGTGAGAACAGCTGATCTGAGATCAGCTGTTCAGGCCCCTGAGGCTGAGGGTCACCTCACCTCTGGATTAAAGCGCTGCACCAAAAACAAGCCTTCTGGCCCTCAGGCCCTGGTTCACTCAGTGCTCACTAGCTTTAATGGGTTTTTGGTTGTTAATCATCATTATCATTATTATCATTGTTGTTGTTTCAGTTTTTGCTCTCAGATAAACTCATTGAATTAAACACTGAATTGTTGCCAGATGTTTTTTTCTGTTTAATGGTTTTATTTCTCAGTGAAACAAAACATCTGAAGACCTGTCTGTCTGTCTACCTGTTTATTTGTCTGTCTGTCTGTCTGTCTCACCTTCAGGTGTTGCAGTGCTCTCTTGTCATCCTCCAGCTGACGCTTCTTGTTTTCAATCTCAGCCTGCCACTTCCTCTTCTCCTGAGGCATGATGGGAAATGAAGTCACACAGTTAAAACCTCTTGCAGATGGAGACCTGGAGCTTTAATCCATTCTAATAACAGTTTTTATCTTTTATATTCTCTCTTTTCATCTTAGGGTTCTGTTAGACAGGAAGTAGATGAGTACAGATCAATATGTGCATTAGTGGAAGAGCTCAGATCAGCTGGGAGGGTGCAGGGTTACATATCTGCTGCAGTCTGAGGTCATGGGGTTCATATGCAGTACATACAGTATACAGCACATAGAGTGTGCAGTACATAGAGTATGCAGTACATACAGAATACAGTACATGCCGTAAAGGTGCGTTCACTGACATGCTGTAAATTTGACTCACTGCGAGGAGCTGCTGTCGATCCTGAAGAGCTTCACTGACCCTGAGAGACAAACTCAGCTCAGATACATTCAATAATACAACATCTAATTTTATTATTTCACTTTATTTTTATGGACAATGTGACATGTGTATGTCACATTGTCCATGCCATACGAATATGTAATTATATATATGTGTATATATATATATATATATATATATATATATATATATATATATACATACTGTATATATATATATGTATGTATACATACAGTATGTATACATACATATATACATACATATATATATAAAATAATAATAATGTTTGATTTTTATTAAAAGTGTAAATAAATCTGTGACTGAAGAACTACAGAACTATAATATAAGAGCATGGCTGTTGCTGTTAAAGAGGACCAGCTGGACTCTGCTGGACTCCACAGTTTCTGAACTCAAAGGATCCTGAACAAAGCTGCTGTCGCCATGGAGACCAGACCCAACAACAGAGAATCTGAACAGCAGAGAAAAATACAGATCACAGGGTCCAATAAGTAGACTGGTTCACACTTTTGACTTGATCAGTTATTGATGGGTAATGATCTGGGTATGTCAGAAACTGGTTTATTATTATTTATATTGATTATTATCTCATTTTATTATATACTGAGGTCATGTAACTGAAGGTCACCATTACATTTAAATAACCATTTAAATCCCAGTTCACCCAGTGGGCTGGAGGACACACCACCAGTGACTTTATGACACGTTTGACTGGGATTTCTTTCAGTTATTGATGCATTAAGGTAATACTCATATTATGATCAATAATTTGATTATTTATGCGTGCTGTTAGTTCAATAAAACATAACAAAGCTTTTATTTTGAAAAGACGACAGGAATTGAGTCACCTTGTCCGACCCTATTGTTCATAAATCAGGTCCTCCATAGCAACGGACCGCTACAGAACTATAAAGGCCTCCTGTCACTGCTCTTATTTTGCTGCTTTTTTTCATGGACATTGGTGCAGTGTGTCCGCAGCCTCCTCTGACATCATGACTCAGCGGTATGATGACACAACACACAGACAGCACACGCTCATTCTAGTCACACCTCACGTCATAAAAACATCAAAGGAAATGAAAGTCAAGAGGAAAAAATGACAAATGGAAGAAATAAAAGTGAACTCACTCCATGTCTGACCGCAGATCAGTCCGAGGAAGATCAGCCCGAAGCATCTGAGGTCTGCATCCGAGAGGAAGTAGCCCCGCCCACTGGAGGGGGGGGGGAGATGAGGAAGAGAGAGAGAGGGAGGAAGAGAGAGAGATGAGGAAGAGAGTGAGTAATGAGGAAGAGAGACAGAGGGAGAAAGAGAGAGATGAAGAAGAGAGAGAGTGATGAGGAAGAGAGACAGAGGGAGAAAGAGAGAGATGAGGAAGATGACAGAGGGAGAGAGACAGAGATGAGGAAGAGCGACAGAGGGAGAAAGAGAGAGATGAGGAAGCGAGAGAGTGATGAGGAAGAGAGACAGAGGGAGAAAGAGAGAGATGAGGAAGCGAGAGAGTGATGAGGAAGAGAGACAGAGGGAGAAAGAGAGAGAGGGAGAAAGAGAGAGATGAGGAAGAGTGTCATCTGGACAATTTCTTCATAATATACTAAATGACAATAATAAGATCAATAAAAGTCAATTAAAATCAGCCTCCATTAAAAAATAAATAAACCACCTCACATGAGCACATCTCCATAAATGAGCTGACCCTCTGATAATCGACAGAACCTGATCCACGGTCCAGATCTGCCTGAAGGACCCCAGGTCCCCTGAGGTCTGGTAGAACCTGTGGTCCACAAGCAGTCTGGACCGGATCAGGTTCTTCGCTATAGCAGCCACATCAAGCTCTCCACCCTCCTCCACCTTCCTCCATCTTGGCCTGCCCTAAAACAAAGTTTAAAAGCTGGCTCTTGTGTTTGTGCTGGCGAGTGTATTTAAAAGCACAGATAAAAAGCTGCCTGTTAAAACCTCTTTAAAACTGGTAAAAACACTTGTTAAACACAGAAACAGTGCAGATAAACGAGGACATTCATAAAAACAGTGAAAGATCGTCTCTCTTAGTCCACAGAAAGGACACTTGTCCTCCACAGCAGCATTGATCACTGAGATAAAAGAGTTCACAGCTACAATACCGTGGAGGATCCTCCACTGTAGGTCTGCATGTCTCTTTGAGAGTGGAGGTTTATATATGGACCTCCAAGCTGGTCTGGAACTAAGGTCCAGTCCCAGGTGGTTCCTCCACACTGTGTCCTGTCGCTTGTCCAACTTCTTCCTGTTTAGAGTCTTTACCAGTAGTCTGTAGAAGGTTTTCCCAGATCCCCCCTCCAGGGAGACCAGGGGGACTGGCTCCAGCAAGGGACCACTGCAGTCCTGGTAGTCCGGTGCCAGGTAAATCGTGGGGTATGGGTCCTCTGGTTCAGGAACCAGTGTTCCATTGGTGAAACGTTTTAAAAACAGAGTCTTATGTTGTGTGAGTCTATGCCTCCAGTAGACCAACAGTTTTTTTGTGACTCTGTTGGACCTGATCCCAAGTCGAGCCACCAGGCCAGCAGGCTCATCCAGGTTGGGTTCTGCCAGCTCCAGGACCTGGCCCAGTGTGAAGACCCGTGCTTTCAGGAGTAACCTGGACAGACCGGCTCCTGCCCAGCTGGGAGAGTCCAGGATGGTCCCCCACAGGACCGGTTCCTGCAGGAGCCAGTGCAGGGAGTCCACCTGCTCCGGTCTTTGTTTTTTAAGCAGGTTCCACACAGTAAAAACACTCTTATAAAAACCAGGCAGTGGAGATGTGCTCATGTTTTTGGTGTCCATTAAAAACAGGTTAAAATCCAGGCCCAGGTTGTTAAACTGCTGCAGGATGCACTGAGCCAAAGGTCTCGACAGAGTGTCCTTTGGTCCAGTCAGGAGTCTCTGGAGGAACTGGAGGCGGAAGGCAGCGCCTCTACTGGCCAGGTGGACCAGGCCCTGGCCCCCCTCCTCTTTAGGCAGGAACAGGACACTCTGTGGGACCCAGTGCATCCTGCCCCAAAAGAAATCTATTAAAACTCTCTGGACCTGAGTCAGGAGAGAAGCTGGAGGATCAACACAGGCCAGCCGGTGCCACAGGGACCATGAGACCAGGTTGTTTAGGATCAGGGTGCGACCTCGGGAGGACATCTTAGGAAGAAGCCACTTCCACCTACCGAGGCACCCCTTCACCTTTTCCACAACGTTCTCCCAGTTTTTGTTCATGTGGGTCTCATCGCCCAGAAAAACCCCCAGATACTTCAAACCACCTGTTTTCCAGGTGAGGCCACCGGGCAGCCTGAGCCGATCCCCCAGCCTCTCTCCCACCATCAGAGCCTCGCTCTTCCCCCAGTTCACTTTCACTGATGAGATAAAACCAAACTCTTTCACAGTGTCAATTAAAACGTCAATGTCCTTTTGGTTGTTGACCAACACGATAAGGTCATCTGCATAGACAGACAGTTTAAAAGACACACTACACTGGGGGAAGCTCACACCGTTCAGATGGTTTCTCAGTTTATGTAGCAGAGGCTCGATGGCCAGAGAGTAGAGCATCCCAGAGAGAGAGCAGCCCTGCCTCACCCCCCTCTGGACTCCAAATGGAGCACTCAGCCCCCCATTAATCTTCAGTACACTCGCAATGTCACTATAGAGGACCCGGATCATGGCTATGAAGCTCGGGTTGAAGCCAAAGGCAGACAAAGTCTGCCATAAGTACTGGTGTTCAACCCGGTCAAAAGCCTTCTTCTGGTCTATGGAAATAAGACCAGTCTCTACAGCCAATGAACTGGAGAGGTCCAAAACATCCCGAATTAAAGTGACATTGTCACTTATGAGTCTGTCGGGCACACAGTAAGTCTGGTCCGGGTGGATGATGGACGCCATCACCTCCCTCAGTCTAAGGGCCAGAGCTTTGGACAGGATCTTATAATCCATGCACAGCAGAGAGACCGGCCTCCAGTTCTTCAGGTCCTGCAGATCTCCCTTCTTTGGCAGCAGAGTGATGACGGCCCTCCTGCAGCTCTGAGGCAGTCTTCCATTCTGGAGACTGTCCTCCAGAACCTCCAGCAGGTCTGGTCCCAGTTCGGACCAGAAGGACTTATAAAAGTCCACAGGAAGGCCATCCAGCCCTGGAGCTCTGCCACTCCGCAGGCTTAACAGGGCGGTTTGTAGTTCCTGCAGCGTTAGCGCTGCTGCTAACTCACTGTTAGCCTCTGCTTTGACCTGAGGGAGACCGCTGAGGAAGCTGCTGTGCACATCTGGATTATGTGACCACTCACTCTTAAAGAGGTCTCTGTAGAAACCGGCAGCAAACCTCCTGATCTCAGATGGGTCTGAGATCTCAGAGCTGCTACCCGTACGTAAAGAATGAATGATCTTCCTTTGTCTGTTTTTCTGCTCCAGCCCAAAGAAGAACTGAGATGGGGCGTCCATCTGCGAGATGTTCATGAAACCGGACCAGAGCTCCCTGTGCTGAGACGCCCAGCAGGTCGGCTATGGCCGACTGTTTGGACTTGAGGGAGTCTAATAACCCTCGATCTCCTGTAGAAGATGCTGCAATCTGCAGCTCGACTACCTCCCTCTCCAGATCCTTCACAGACCGGGTCAGATCTCTGGTGACATTACGAGTGAACTGCTGGCAAAGCTGTTTAGTTTGGGCTTTACCAAAGTCCCACCACTGCTGAATGCTGGGAAGGCAGGCCTGCTCTCTCTGTGGGAGCGCCAAAAATATTTAAAAGCAGTTTTAAAAACCTGGTCATTTAAAAGGGCCGTATTAAAATGCCAATAGGCGCTCCTTAAACGAATGTTTTTAATAAAAACAGAACAGGAGACGAGACAATGATCAGAGAAACCCACAGGCTGGATAAAACCCCTCTTAAAAATATTTAAATGGTGCTTAAAACAGTAAAAACGGTCCAGTCTGGCCAGAGATAAAAGGTTTGCCCTGCTGTGGCTCCAGGTGTACTGTCTGTGATCCCTGTTAAAAACCCTCCACAGGTCAGACAGCTCATGAGTCTCAGTGAGCTGTCTGATCCTGCAGGATGAGGCCGGATGTGCTTCAGGATGATTCCTGTCCAGGTTTGGATCAACCGTGCAGTTAAAATCACCCCCTAAAAACATAAAATCATCTGTCCCACAGTCTCTAACAGCATCACTTCAAATGTTTAAAAATGCCATCCTGTCCACCGCGTTGGTGGGAGCATAAACATTTAAAAACACCAGCTTCACCTTCTCAAATTCAGCTGTGACCTTCAACAAAACACCAGGAATTATTTCCTCAGTCACATAAGAAACAGGTAAAAACCCTCTGGAGAATAAAACACCCACCCCCACTCAGACTGGACTTGTGGCTTAAAATGACCTCCCCATTAAAAGCCCTCCTCCAGTCACTCTCATTATCTCCAGTGCTGTGGGTTTCCTGAACAAACATCACGTCTATCTTTTTAAAATCCATCATTTTAAAAACAGCGGCTCTTTTAAAATCAGACCTGGCCCCGTTCAGGTTTAAAGAGCTGATGTTAAAATCACACATGGATAAAAAAGAGACAACAATAAGACCAGTCAGGAAGAAATAAAAGCATAAATTAACAGTCATCTTCATCTAAAACTTGTGCTTTTACTCTCACTAACATTTTCTTCAGTCTGTATATTTCCTGGTCTGATAAAACATTGTCACATGACCTCACACACTTCCTGGTCAGGGGTCTGGCTGACCGGAAGTGATCTCCGACCACCGGCAGCCTGGCCCCTTTGGTTCTCTCTAAGAAACTTTTTATTTCAGCAGGAGGGTAAAGATCCTCATCCTGAGTCAGACAGAAGTCACTGTCCACATCAGACACTCTGGACTCCTTAGTCTTCCTCTGGCTCTGTCCCCCGTCCTGCAGACCATCTGTACTTTTTCTTTTCTGAGACACTTTCAACAGCTCATCATCAGACATGTCCTCATCACTGATAAGATCATTGTCAGTGCTCTCAGGCTCTTTAAACAGATCATTTATCTCTTTTTGCTCCATATTTTGGACCTCTGTGTCCTGACCCTCACCACCGGAGCCTGGGGGCGGGGCACTGTTAGGGGGAACGGACGCAGAGGTGGAAGCCTCCGGCGCCGTGGGGGGAACCGGAGCCTCCGGAGACACCGGTACCACGGGGGGAACCGGAGCCTCCAGAGCCTCCGGTACCGGGGCCGGCAAGGGGACTCGCGCTCCCGGAGGAGTCGGAGCGGCTGAGGCCGGCACCGGCACATCGGCTTCCGGGTCTGGAGGAGCAGGAGCTGCGGCAGCAGCCGCTGCGCTCCTGCTTTCTCCGGGCAAGACCGGATCAGGTGACCCTCTGCTCCACAAGCAAAACATTTCATTGTTTCTGATGAAGCAAACACCATGTAATTAAAACCATCAACTCTGAAGTTAAAAGACAGGTTAAGATCGTTAGCTGTCTCTTTTAGGATCTTCTGTGGCAAACGACATGCTTCAGTTTAGGTGATTTACAGCCCAGAGACACCATCTTTATGGGTGAAACGAGCTGCTCGTACCGGGACAGCTCCTTGTGCCAGTACTTCATTTTTTATGAACGGGGGGGCATTAGAAATGATCACCTTAGCGGCTGGGCTGACGAGGGGAGAACAGGAGTGAAGGTATCCTGAATGATCACTCCTTTCTCCACCACCTCGCCAACCTTCGCCGTGCTGTCTGAAAACATGACGATCGCCCCGTTCATACGGGAGGCAGATTTAACGCTGCCGTACCCGACCACCTCTCCCACCGCCAAACCAGCCTCCTCCACGGAGCACCGAACCACCGGCACGAGTTTGACAGCATGACGCCTGGTCAGCTTCTCAAACTCGGCCGGGGCCGCCTCCACCACCGGCATTGTGCTACGGAGAGCACGCCACCAACAAACAAATCAACAAACAAAACAACAAACAAAACAACAAACAAAACAACAAACAAATCAACAAACAAAACAACAAACAAAACAACAAACAAATCAACAAACAAAACAACAAACAAAACAACAAACAAATCAACAAACAAATCAACAAACAAAACAACAAACAAATCAACAAACAAAACAAACAAAACAACAAACAAATCAACAAACAAAACAAACAAAACAACACGAAACACTAAACTAAGACAACTCTAAATAAAGCAAACAATCACTGACACATAAACACAGAAAGAAAGATAGAAAAGATAGAAAAACTCACAAACCGCAACTCAAACAAACCACTCTCAGCTCCACACGATCACACCATCCACTCAGAGAGAGAGAGAGAAAAGAGAAGAGAGAGACAGACAGACAGAGAGGAAAGAGAGGTAGAGAGAGAGAGACAGAGAGGAAAGAGAGGTAGAGAGAGAGAGAGAGACAGAGAGGAAAGAGAGGTAGAGAGAGAGAGACAGAGGAAAGAGAGGTAGAGAGGTAGAGACAGAGAGGAAAGAGAGGTAGAGAGATAGAGAGAGAGAGACAGAGGAAAGAGAGGTAGAGAGGTAGAGACAGAGAGGAAAGAGAGGTAGAGAGAGAGAGACAGAGAGGAAAGAGAGGTAGAGAGATAGAGAGAGAGAGACAGAGAGGAAAGAGAGGTAGAGAGAGAGAGACAGAGGAAAGAGAGGTAGAGAGAGAGGGAGGAGAGAGAGAGAGCGAGAGAAGGAGGAAAGAGAGAGATAGAGAGAGAAGGAGGAAAGAGAGAGATAGAGAGAGAAGGAGACAGAGAGAGAGTGCATCTCTGTTCTCTGATCATCAGTTAATTTGATGACTCTGTTTATACACTTTCCTACTGTATATATATATATATATATATATATATATATATATATATATATAACTGCAAGAAAGTGGACAGAGCAACAACATAGATAAGACCTTCACCAAAAAAAATCTTCCTCTTTTCTTCCTGAATCACAATTTTAACATATTTTCAGAGTAAAACACCACAGACGCTCTCTTACAGGCCTACTTTTATTTTGAAAGAATCTCTAACATTAGTGTTTCAGTACACAAATAGCTGTGTGTGTTTGTGTTTGGGGGTGAACTCTTTTTAGGACATTTTCCATCAAACAAACGGCAGCAGCAGCAGAATTGAACATGGGGCGTTATGCTAACGTTACGGTGCTGAACTCATTCATGGCTTTTAAATATTTTGGAGTCACTGACAAAGAAAACAAATCTGATTAAAGTTGTAATAATTATAAAACAAAACTCATTATTGAGAGAAACTATTTCTAAATATTAAAAATCCATATGTCTGAGAACAGTCAAATTGTGACAATAACGCAGCAATTTTACAAAAATAACATCATAAGAATACAGTTGCAATTTTTTAACCATCAAATTGTTTTTGTCTAAATGTGGACTTTACTGAAATGTCATTACAATCTGTGAATATTTCTACTGAATGGTTGAAGCCTCTATTCTCTGATCTGCAGTCACAGTTTATCAATAACCTTTAACTGTGCCTGTAAAGGTTCACAGATCAATCACCTCTGAATAAAAATTTAAATAAAGCTCGTACCAAAGTTCAGACGAGACACTCAGATGAGATTTTTTTTTCAAAAAAAGGACAAATTTAAATAAATAAATAAGTTAAAGATTGAAATGTGTTTGTTTTTTTTAGCCGATAGGCAGAAATAAAAAATATGTTTTCACTTTACCCTTTCAGTCGTAGTTTCTAAATTACAAAACAAACATTAAAAGGCACAAAAAAACCATCAGAACATACATGAACTGGTTTTATCCTACAGATTCATTTGGCTGCTGTAGGAGGAATTAATCTGATTGATCTGTTCAGAATGATCTCCAATCTGTTTCTAGGCAACACTTGATTCCAAATATCAGTGAAACATCCACGAGTGAACATTAAAAACTCTGCTGGACCAGAACATTTTCCATTTTCTCTCCTGAACGTCTCAAATAACAAACATTTGATCAAGAGAAATATATAAAAACGTGTATATATAGATATATACACACACACACACACACACACGCACACGCATATATCGATATATGCATATATAGGCATATATGCCTATATACATATATAGGCATATATATATGCATACATATATATATATATGTATGTATATATATGCATGCATATATATATGTATGCATATATATATATATATATATATATATATATATATGCATATATATATATATATATATATATATATATATATATATATATATATATATATATGCATGCATGCATATATATATATATATATATATATATATATATATATATATATATGCATATATATATATATATATATATATATATATGCATATATATATATATATATATATATATATATACATACATATATATATATATATATATATATATATATATATATATATATATATATATATATATATATATATATATATATATATATATATATATATATATATATGCATGCATATATATATATATATGTATATATATATATATCTATATATATATATAGATATATATATATATATGCATATATATATATATATATATATATAGATATATATGCATATACACACACACACACATATATATATCTATATATGCATATATAGATATATATGCATATATGCCTATATACATATATAGGCATATATGCATATATAGATATAGATATAGATATATATATATATATATTATATATATACACACACACACTGAGCTTGACTAGTGAGATAATTCAATGATTATTGCTTCACTACATAGAATAACATAATTACTCAATTCAACTTATATTCCAACACAAACATTTTGTTATTATGACATAATATAAAAATATCTTACAAGGAAAGAAGAGTAGCTATGGAGCTAAAATTCAAACTGTAAATAGATACTAACTACCAATACTAAATATTCTGTTCAATTCTAACCAAAGCTGCGTCATTTATATTTGTGCTTTTCCTCAGTGAATATCTGAGCTTCTTAAAAATGTTTACTCTGGTCCAGTCCCGGTCTAGTCCAGTCCAGTCCTGGTACCAGCACACCAGAAATATTTTTAAACTGACTCAAAACATTCTGAACTGAAACTGAATCATATGTTAACCTTGATATCCTGCTAACATGCTAATGCTAAAGGTCCTGATCCAGCAGAGAGGAAGTGAAACGTAGTGACAGGAAGTGACCGTTCAGTGATGTCACACAGGTGCTCAAAAATAAGAGTGCAGTGGGGAGAAACTGAACACACTCACTAAAGGGCCTCAGCTGCAGGGGGCGGGGCTTTCAAGTCCTACTGATGGACTATTAAGGAAACCTGATCAAACTCCATCTGGTCTGGTTAGCATGTAACCATGGCAACAACAAGACTCCGCTCTCCATCTCCACCTGTGCAGAGGTCAGAGGTCAGGGGGCGGGGCTTCAGAATTCAACCTTGCAAGCAGGAAAGGTCTCCTCCTGCATGGCCACGGTGCTGTTGCTGCCCAGAACAGTGATCGACAGCTCCTTCTGCCGCTCATGGGTTTCCTGGTACCACTCGTGCATCGCCAGCGAATCAAACGTTGGGATCAGAGTCACCTGAGAACAGAACGGGGAAATCAGAAAATAGATCACAGGAAGGTGAAGCAAACAAACGTCACCGGTAACTTGACGGACCTGGACCTCCGGCCAGCTGCTCTTCCCCTCCAGCAAAGCCTCCAGGATGTTCTTCATTACTGCTTCCTTCACAGGACCATCGCCGCTGATGATGTAATACAAGGAGCGAAGGCGTCTGAACAAGTCCGGGTCCACAGTGGAGGAAGCACAGCCAGACGGCAGGTAGGCCAGGTCCACGTAGACCGCAGAACCCTCAGGACCTGCAGGTGCTGCAGGTTTGGAAGCTGGCAGAGGGTCAGAAGATTAAAAGTGATTAATCCCACAAAGACCAAAAAAATAAATAATCAGGATCAGCCAAACAAAACAGACAAATCACAAAAGGAAAAGGTCATAGCAGCAGGATGCTGATGCTTCAAGAAGTGTTTCTTTGACCAGGGTTTTAAGAACTACCTACCTGAGGATGAAGGTCGTGCAGGTCCAATTCTGGAGCCTCCTAGTGAATTTCGAGCTGAAGGCTTTGTGTCCAGGCTGGAGGTCATCTTCAGAGACCCCATGGAGCTGCTGGCTTTGGACTTTCCATTCTGGACCATGATACCTCCAGCCTTCTGCGTCACACCTGGTGGTTTCCTAGTCTTGGCAGCAGAACTCTTCAGGTTTCTGGTTGCCTCTGAGTCGGCCATGCAGGCTCCAGGCTGCGCAGGTAAAGGGGGCAAATCCTTGACTGGGGCTGGTGGTGGGTCATGCCCTGTCCTGTGGGAGTACTGTGGACTCGGACGATCCTCATCATCAGAGTCCAGATCAGCCGTGATGGAGGGACAGTCTTCTGTGCAGGGGGGGGCGTCAGAGTCCGGGGCCGACCTGAGGGACTCGCTTACCGACGTTGGGGGGGTTTCCTGGCTGCAGGCTGAGGGACAGCTGATGCTGCTTTGATCCTGGGAGTGGTTGTGGCTCTCACAGTCTGAGAGGTCAGCGAGACAGACCTCCGGCTGATGGGTCTGTGGTGTTCTGAGGTGCTGGAACTCACAAGGAGACACCAAGCAGAGATCCACGTCATGTGGAACATCTGAGAGGTCCAACATCCCATGGATGTGTTCCTCTGATCCATTTCCACAGCGGTGGTTTGACTGCAGAGGTAAGGCCATGACAGTGTTTGAGTCCAGATCTCTGACATGTCCATTAGAGTACACTTGGTCTCCCATGAGTCCTTTGGGCGACACTGCTTGCTCTAAAGAAACTGACAGGGATTCGTCAACCTCTGTAGAGTGAGGAGAGCCCACCTCTGCTGGCATGGAGGTCATGGTGGTGGAGGAGTCCACCATCAAGTCCCTGAAAGGACTGAGCGCCAAAACACTGGACTGTTTATCCTGAGGGGAGCTTTCCAGAACTTCCCTCAGGCTGCTGGTCCTCAAACCACCCTGAAAGTAATCCTCAAACCCCAGACTGGATCCTCTGGTCACAGGGCTGCTGTCTTCACCTAAAACCTGAAGGTCCTCAGGGAACTGATGGGAACCAGTCAGGCCTGCACAGTCCATCTCCTTACAGCGAGGCCTCTCTGGACTCTCTTCTGTGGTGGTCTGGTTCCCATTAGCCGTTGCTCCACCAGACTCCAGGACCTTTGATTTTGGACCACTGTTCCCATTAATGTCTTCCAGTCGAAGCCTTTCAAATTCAGCCGTCATGTCCTCTGGCGTGGACACCTTGGAGTGATCTTTACCTTTTGTCCCTTTATTGGAACCATCTTTCTTCAGAGTCCCACTCTTAACCAGAGCTTTCTTCACTTCTGTACTAACTGTTGAATCTCCACTTGTTGTCCTCTTCACCTCTTTACCAGCTGCTTTTATGGTTTTTTTATACTCTGTTTTTACATCCTTTTTTGGTTCAGGTCTGAGGTCTTTCTTTGGTTTTGTACTCAGAATTTCCTTCTTTGTCACTTCCTTGTTTTTCCCTCCACTCTCTTCTTTCTTTATGGCAACAGCAAACTTCTCATCCTTCTTCTTCACTTCCTTCTTCTCCTCTTTCTTTGGAATCATCTTGTCTGCAGGTTTCGGTGGTTTTGATTTGGGATCTGGATCCTTCAGTTTGGGTTTATCTTCTCCATCCTTCTTCTCTTTCAGTGCAGCATCTCCTGCTTTCGGCTTTATTTTTACTTCCTGTTTTTTCACATCGACTCGTCCCAGCTTGTCTTTCAAGGCACTACTGGGTCTGGAGTCCTTGGACTGGGACTTCAGGCTTTCCCGACTCTCTGCTCGTTTTGGCTGTTTCTCAGTTTTAGATATTTCTAAATCCTTCAAACACACAACAGGATGTTTGAGAAAATCCAGATGTTTGAGTTTTTCAAGTCCATCCAGGATTTTGGACTGCGGCGTGCACCCTGGGAAAAGCACTCGGATGATCTTCTCCTGAGGACTGGAGGGAAGCCAGACCAGCAGAGCACAGATAGAAACGAGGCATGGTAGGGGAAGATCTGAGCCCTTTGCACTGGATCCACTGTGGGGCCAGGTCTGCATTAAAGCCTCAAGGTTTTTGCTGCCACTGACTGGATTCAGTGGGTACAGCACCAGGCGGCCCACTCCCATCTTCTGAAACAAGATAACTGGATCTATACTGGGTCCGTTAGACCGGCTGAGTGGTTCAGGTTTGATGGCCAGCCGCTGTAAATGTCGCAGAGTAACTGAAACCTGGTCGCAGCTGCGCAGCTCGTTGGGATCTCCCTGTAAGGACTTTAATCTGTCCGGAGCATTCAGGAAGACCACCCCGACCTCAGGAGAGATGAGGTTCTTCATCCAGTCCTCTTCAGCAGACTCTTCTTCCTGTTCGGCCACCTTCCTCAGCAGCAGGCTGTTCAGCCCAGGGAGATTGTCCACGCCGATGTGAGTGAGGAGGACCGAGTCGATCCGGTCCAGGTGCCGAACCAGTTTCCAGAAACATGAGCGAGGATCCGAGCCACCATTCACCAGGACGTTAAAACCGTTAACAGCAAAGAAAGCAGAGTCACCTCTCCCTCCAGGAAAGATGTAGCAGCAGGGCCGAGACAGCTTCAGGAATCCCACGGTGCTCGGGGGCTCCAGGAGGTCAAAGGGGGACTCGGGCTCCAGGGACTCAGACAGGTACTCTGTGAACTCCTGCAGACCCTCCATTTCTGGGAGGACAGGGGGAGGGTTGATCTGAAGGGTTATGTAGTCCTGCATGTTGTGAGTCTCCAGTTTTGAGTTCTTCCACAGACCAAAGTCTGGACAGCTGAGGGTGAGGCTGGCCTTCACTGGGTCTGCAGAGCTCAACACCTGTCCAACCTTTGAGACAGACACAACAGAGAGAGGATATTCAGAACTGACACATCAGAGACAACAGAGAGATCAAAGAGAGGACATCAGGACTGAGCCATCAGAGAGAAACCCTGATCCTGACCTCTTCATCAGTGAAGACCTGGATCAAGTCGCTCAAGGAGAAGCAGCCTCTCTGCAGCACCAGGTCTCCAGACTCCTCCACACACTGACCAGCCAGAATCAGAAGTTTGTGTCTCGATGGGTCACAGACCAGCCGGCGGACCTGAGAACCACATGGACCTTGTTATAGACTCTGATTCTGATGATTCCAGGATTAAATGATGTAGAAATGCAGCAGGGAAACAACCATTATAAATGCTAATGCTATACTGATGCTAATGAGGAACCACGAAGTGTTTGATTGACCTCTGAGCAAACGAAGCTGTGAGCTGGATTCACTATAACCTGAGTGTCCAGAATGTCTCCATGGTGCTGCAGAGTCCTCTGACCTGCAGGACAAACAAACAAACAGGATGACTGTCAGTTTTCAGCTCTCTGCTGGTCACGTTTGGACCACTTAAAGGCTGAACAGCTGACTGGCTTCTGCGTTTCCTGTTTACGTGAATCATAAACCTGTGGAGGCGCTCTCATCTGATTGGTTACAGATAATCCGTTTTCTTTTTTTTTATGTTTGTGGGTTGAGTAACATCAGTCTCAATAGACACACATTTCTAATGAAAAAAATGTTTAAATACACAAACACATACAGATATAATGGATATATATACACACACACACACACACACACACACACACTACTCACAAAAAGTTAGAGATATTGGGATTTTGGATGAAATTTCAGAATGCACCTAAAGTGCATTAAAAACCTTTACAGGTGAACTTGATTTGACCTTCTTTAAACTTTTGAATGCACATGTGCAGCTGTTCAGTGTTCCGGTATTTATTGCATAACATGCTGATTAACCGCAAAAAATCACAAGTGTCTGATCCATGAATCAGCCAGTAAATGTTCTGCTTATATGACAGTTTGTATCTAAACAGTCCTCTTCATCATTTTGTTCACATTTTGACATCATGAGACCAAGACGACACTGAACAATGGATCATCAGTACCTGGTCATTGAGAGGCTTCAAACAGACGTTCTCAGAGGAAAGTTTCCACTGATCTTAGAGTGTCACAGAGTGTCCTTTGGTCACATCCCATGCTGATGACCACCTCATTGTGAACAGATGGTGAATACCACTCAACTCCAGGCACGTTTAAGGGCGGTGAGAGGCACCAAGTGTCTCATCAGACCATTGAAACCGCTTACATCAGCATGGTCTGCATGCTAGATGACCTGAAAGGGTACCTGAACACACCAGCAGACGCAGCGTCATCGTCTGGCATGGACAGGGAGTGTTTGAGCTGGACAAGGAACCAGTGGGCCTCAGTGCTGTTCTCTGATGAGCAGAAATGATGGCTGCCAACGCTGCTGGAGACGTCAAGGAGGACGTTATGCATCATCAGCCTTTGAAGGTGGTAGTGTTACAGTCTGGGCAGGTGTGTCCAGTCAATACAGAACTGATCTACACTTTGTGAACGGTACTGTGACAAGCCGACACTACCTGAATAACATCATTAATCCAGTCATCGTGCCAAACCATGAGCAGCACAGGCCTGATTTCATCTTCATGGATGACAGTGTCCAGCTCACTGAGGTCACATCATCAGGGAACGGCTGCTGGAGGCTGGGTACATCAAATGGAGAGGCCTGCACTTTCTCCACACCTGAAGCCCACAGAAAACCTGTGGGATCAGCTGAGTCATCGAGTAGAGGGCCGTAACCCCAGAACATCATTGACCTGAGGGCAGCCCTTCAAAAGGAGTGGAATACCATGACTCAGCAGGAAATAAGTCGACTTGTGAACAGCATGAGCATGCTCTCGGGAACTCATTTCCTGCTAGTCTATACATCCCATGATTCAACAATAAATTAATGAATAGATTCATGTGTAATATTAATATTCATAATTCAAGTGGAACATCTGATTTAGTTTTAATGCATTTTGCAATATATTTCCATCTGAGTACAGGAGCTCTTTTAATTTTATTTATATTTTATTGTATATAGTTAATGTTGCTGCTCGTAGATTTTGACTTGTAATCTAAATCTGTGCGAAACAGCTGAACTGGAATAAATGTTAACCATAAAGTCAGACTGGACAGATCACTGGATGATCTGCTATCACCAAGTACTTAAACAGACACTATCTAGTGGTTAAATCTGATATTACATTCGCTCTCTGGCGCCAGACGTTTTTTTTACTGTGCATTGCATCATGGGTGGAGCTACGGTAGGCGGAGTGGGTTGAAAATCGAGATTCAAGAGGCTGTCGACATGTTTTCAAACACCAATTCACTGAGTTGTTCGGGTGATGAGGTACGTTATTTCAAACTGCATAGAATCGTTTGTGTGAGCAGGTAGCAGGCCTTAGCTTACTCAGTCAAACATATGCTAATGTTACCATCCACCAACGAGGTTTATGCTTCACATGATCTACTGTTATGCCGCCAACGTAATGAATGACACAACCAAGCAATGAGACATTTTAAGTTACACAGTAACATTGACTAACCTGTCGAGAAGAAAGCAGGAAAGTTCAGCGTCCCTTTGGAAATCTTTCTCAGTCATCAGCGCTTTCCACCTGGGACAGGCCACCCCGATGTTTACCCTTGTTTGTCTTTTTAATTCCCTTTTAAGCTTTTTTGGTGATCAGGAGTCTTTCTCCTTTGCCGCGGCATAACCATGGTCTTGCATTACGACCAAAAGTGCAGTGCAGGTTTTAGGTTAGTGCCGGGTAGGTAATAATATCTTCTCCACGCTGCTTCTCCATGAAAAAATGAATCACGAAAATGTGTTTTGCCCTATAGGTGCTAGCAGGTAGTGCTTTATGTCCCTCTCGGCAGTTCATAGTTTTTGATAGACCTGAAAGACATGGAAGCCTCCATATGAGCGACCCGCTCTATGTAAAGACAGATAACTGATTCTTCACCCAGGAGCATAAGTCAGAGTGTTGGCAGATGTTATTTTACACCAATGAGGATCTATTTATGAATGAAGATGTTGATTTGAGGTAATGAAATACTTAAAAAATTACATATTGTCCCTTTAACAGTCCTGGACAAACGTCAAAGTTTTTACAGTTAGGGTAAGGATTAGGGTTAGTGGTCCAGGACTATTGTGGTAGTTGTCCAGGACTGTTACTTGGTGATATCAGATCGTGCCAGATCATTCATCCCTGTGCTAAAATAAATCTAACTGACCTTTGACCCCAATCATCAGGAAGCCCTCCAGCCTCTTCCTGTCAGCTGGCTGTGTGGTTACCATGACATAACAGCTGCTTTGCAACAGCACTTCCTGTCAGGCGGTGTGATGACCTTTGACCTTCAGAGCCCAGTGAGGTTTCTGATAAATGCTTTTACTTTGAAGGGACTGATAATGTTGGCGGCAAAAAAGTAACAGTAGTGCATTACTGTTTTCAACTTCACATCAATGGATTTATAGACGCTGTGATGGGACCAGGCAGAGCAGGACAGAAACCAGTTCCCATCCAGAGCCTGTGGTAAAATAACACTGAGCAGAAACAAACACCTGTTGTCTCACCTGGGACGTCCTCTGACAGGAAGGCGGAGTGTCTCGACACGAAAAGCTTCAGCTGCTGATCCAGAACAGAAACGTCCAGATGTACAGGCCAGCAGCGCACACCTGGAGCACAGTAATCACTATTAATAAGGCAATAAATTTAATAATTCACACATTATGGAGCACATTTAATACTGAGCAGAGAGCTGAAATCACAAAGAGAAGACCTGATAAAAATAATAGTTTGCGTCATGATCATAATGTATTATTTGTTTGGGGTTTTTTTTTTTAGTGTTGTCATGACAGCAGAAGTATGACTGATTCAGCAACAGTCTAAATATCATGAGACGACATCGCAGCAAAGCCATCAGCTGGTTGTCCTCAGGAAGTGAACACATGAATCTGTTCATCAGTTCAGTGCTGAGTGCAGCTTGTGCTGCGTTCGCTGACATCATTTTCACTTCCTCTGTGTTCACGTTATTATGGGATGTCTCCCGTGTTGCTCCTAAGTGACCTCCATTAGTCATCATGTTCATCACACCAGCAGCTGACTGGAGGTCTAACTGGTTTCCAGACTGAACTGGTCCACCATTGGCACTTCCCTCCATGGGTCCTCCTATCTTTGTCAGATCAACTCTTTCCTCCTCAAACAGGAAGCTGAACACCACTTCCTCTTTGAGTGAAATTAAAGACTCAGACTTATAATCTCTCATCAGTGGACACTCGGCAGCTTTTTTACGCCTGAACAACGACTTGAGGAGTCATGAGCAAGATAAGACACAGAGTGACCGAAGACTGACTGAGGAGGAGGCTCAAGACAGACAGAGGACAGAGGACAGACTGTTAAACCCTGCAGACATGAAGCAGTTTGAACTCATGACAAACAGTGAAGAGACACTTTGTGTTGAGTCACAGAGGAATTAAAGCTTCGACCTCGACAGTTAGTTCCAGTAAAGTCAGATCTACTGACGTCTCTACTGCTCCTTTCATGATTTAAATCTTTACTCTGGTCACACTCTGAAAAGAAATGTGACCACAGCCGTCTTCTTCAGTCCGGGTCAATTATTCTGATCATTGATTAGTTGCTCAGGCTGTTTTCCTTTCAATCAACAATACAGTGATGGATCTACTGGTTTCTACTGTTCAGCTGCACAAACTGAACTGACCTACTTCACAGAAACCTGAATGAATTAAACTGCTCTTTAGTCATATATTTTGGATAGTTTTTAAATGATAGTTTTTACATTGATTAGCTAACCGTCGATCAATTTTATTAGTTTATTATTATATTATGTCAAACTTCTGCCTTATTAAAGTTTGAAGTTTCTGACCGATAACCATATTAGTTCATTTACTTTAACAGGAAGGACGTGAAAAATAATCAAGCTCCATAAATTTAAAAGAAATATCCGGCTTGATGGGATTTTCAAAAGGACAAATTGTATCAGGATAATGTAACAAGTCTGGACTCAGCTACGCCGTCAGGGAATTTTATTGTGAAGGGCCCCGTTGACTTGGCGCTCTCTGTACTGTCTCCGGTACCGGCTAACTTTACTAAAACTCACCTGAGTTTATCTGCTGCAGCAGCCGGTCCAGTAGGCCCGCAGGCCGCAGCGCTCCCACCACCACCAGCACCGAGTAGTCCGCTGCCTCAGGCCGGGAAGAGCTAGGAGAGGAGCCGGGAGAAGAGCTGGGAGAGGAACCGGGACCGCCGCCCAAATCCACCGTTGCTGCTGCCGCCGCCATGATGCTTTGGACAGTCCACTGATGACGTTACCACAAAACAAGCCCCGCCCCGCCACAAGAGGGGGGAAACTATTTTGACTGGCACAAGACACAACCAATCAGAGAGAAGTGAGCAGCGAATGACAGACAGCCAATCAGAAGAGAAAGGTGCATTCAGTGCTACTAAGGAGAAATGCTTTCCGACATCAAGTTCAACTAAGAGCAGAAATAAAAAAAATACTTAAATATAGATATGTCATTGTTTTTAATATGTACACATCCATTTTCTACCTGGAGGGGGCAGGAGCCTATCCCAGCTGTCTTAGGGTGAAAGACAGGGTACACCCTGGACAAGTGTCCAGTTCATCACAGGACACATAGAGACAGACAACCACTCACACTCACATTCACACCTACGGACAATTTAAATTAACCAGTTAACCTAATCCCCATGCATGTTTTTGGATGGTGGGAGGAAGCCGGAGTACCAGAGAGAACCCACACAGACATGAGGAGAACATGCAAACTCCACACAGAAAGACCCCGGGCCGGGAATCGAACCCAGTACCTTCTTGCTGTGAGGGGACAATACCGACAACTATACCAGCGTGCTGCCTTGAATGCTGTTCAGAAATCTGCAATAAGGCTATTGGAGAGGGGTGGACCTTGGGTCTTGTTGATGAGGCCAACTGCAGTGGAGAAGAAACTGTTCTCATGGGCTGAGTCCACAAGCAGGATGTGCTTTTGTTTTTCTTCTGACACAAGCCAAACATTCAAATATATTCAGAAAATAGAAAGAAGTACAAACGAAAGACACCAATGTGTTTCCTTCAGTGTTTCATGCCTACCGTTGGTTTAGCACTTGAACGCAGCACGGAGCATCAGTTGCGTCAGTGCCATCCAACATGGCGGCGCCCCTGCAGGGCAGATGTGGCTTCTTCGTGGAGAAAAAAAAACGTTTCTGTAAAATGATCGTCGCGAGAGGAAAAGTGTTCTGTGGAGAGCACGCGACCATGGTGAGTTCACAGACAAACAACACCTTGATCATAATCACTGACAAAGAGAACAGCTGATCAATAAAATCTGGAGTTAGAGACAGGTTAGTTCCGTTGATATGCTCCTTGTCCTGTCAACAGGTGGCGCTGCATCACACCAGAGGATAATAATGACAACAGTAATAAAAATAGGTGGTCAGTAGCAGCATCAGACTTGGTTGTGCTTCATGATCCCGCTTTAATGGAATAGTTCCATGAAAGAGTTAAATAAATGGTTGCTTGAGTCTCAAAGATTATTGCTAATAAAAGGTAATGTAAGGGGATATATTAAGAGCTTGATGATTGTACATACTGACCGCAGTGTGTTGGCGTCATGGTGTCAGGTGCTTCTGCTCAAGTGTGCCACAGGTAGAGAGCAGGACAAGACAGGCTTACCTGTTACCATTTAAAATACATAAAACAAAATGAATTATTATCATGACGGTTCAAAACAGAAGCAATGCTCGATCACTGATCAATAACCTGAAATATTAAAAAATTAAAATTACATCACCCGTGCTACCACCACACCTGCTGAGGACAGGTGAGCTGTGATGTCATCACCCATTTGTTAATAGTTTCCTGTTTCCAGGAGAAAGGAAGCAGCCAGAGGATCGTGTGCCCACTGGACCCCAAACAGTGAGTCAGCAAATCAATAACATTATTGATTGGGAGGGGCAGTGGTGTAGTGGTTAGCACTGTCTCCTCACAGCAAGAAGGTACCGGGTTCGATTCCCGGCCCGGGGCCTTTCTGTGTGGAGTTTACATGTTCTCCTCATGTCTGTGTGGGTTCTCTCTGGTACTCTGGCTTCCTCCCACCATCCAAAAACATGCATGGGGATTAGGTTAACTGGTTAATTTAAATTGACCGTAGGTGTGAATGTGAGTGTGAGTGGTTGTCTGTCTCTATGTGTCCTGTGATGAACTGGACACTTGTCCAGGGTGTACCCTGTCTTTCACCCTAAGACAGCTGGGATAGACTCCAGCCCCCCTGACCCTATGAGAGGATAAGAGGGAGAAGATGGAGGGATGGATGGATGGATCAGGAGGTATTCCAGAAAGAACTCTGAGTCCATCACCATGACAACCGATTGAACTGATTCAGATCAGTCAAGTCAATTTTATTTGTATAGCCCAATATCACAAATTATGAATTTGCCTCATTGGGCTTTACAATCTGTACAGGATATGACACCCTCTGTCCTTTACAAATGACCCTCACATCAACTAAGGAAAGATTCCCCAAAAAAATTTTAACAGGGAAAAAGAAACAGAAGAAACCTCAGGAAGAGCAACAGAGGAGGGATCCCTCTTCAGGATGGACAGACATGCAATAGATGCCATGTGTACAGAATAACAACAATGAAAACACATTAACACTACATATAACGACAGTTAATACATATAGAATTGTATGAAAGTGTCCAAGGGGATGAAGAGCATCATCAAGCTGTCGGCAATGGATGAGCAGCACGTCTTCCTGGAGCATAGCAGCATGTCCTCCTTTCTACCATGCCAACGGATGAAGCCTGGGTAGCACGTCCTCCTCTCCACCACACTAAACAGGAGAAGCCTCAACAAGATGTCCTCGACATCACCATGTCACTCAGTACAAGAACATGAAGATGAAGCCTGGTCTGTCCAACCTCTACTCCACCAGGTAAACTGGATCCATGGATACCTGAGAGATGAGAATGCACAGGGACTACGAGGCTCCCATTCTACTTTTATAAACCCTAGGAACCGCTAATAGTCCTGCATTCTGAGAGCGTAGAGTTCTAGCAGGATTATAAGGCACTATTAGCTCTTTAAGATAAGATGGTGCCTGACCATTCAGTGCCTTGTAGGTGAGGAGGAGGATTTTAAATTCTATTCTAGATTTTACAGGGAGCCAGTGCAGAGAGGCTAACACCGGAGAAATATGGTCTCTTTTCCTGGTTCTGGTCAGAATACGTGCTGCAGCATTCTGGACCAGCTGGAGAGTCTTGATAGACTTATTAGGGCGGCCTGATAATAAGGAATTGCAGTAGTCCAGCCTAGAAGTAACAAATGCATGGACTAATTTTTCTGCATCGTTTTGAAAGAGAATATGCCTGATTTTTGCGATGTTACGCAGATGGGAAAAAAAGTAGTTCTGTTTGTTTCATGTGGACGTTGAAGGACATATCTTGGTCAAAAATTACCCCTAGATTCCTAACAGTGGTGCTGGAGGCTGGTGCAAAGCCATCAAGAATAAGTAAGTCATTAAATTGTTTATTTCTGAGATTTTCAGGGCCAATTAGAAAAACTTCAGTTTTGTCTGAATTTAACAACAGGAAATTGTCCATCATCCAGATTTTTATGTCCTTAAGGCATGTTGGGAGTTTAGCTAACTGGCTGGTTTCATCTGGATTGATCAATATAGCTGAGTATCATCTGCATAACAGTGAAAGTTTATGGAGTGTTCTCTAATAACATTGCCTAAAGGGAGCATATATAAACTGAATAGAATTGGCCCAAGCACAGAACCTTGAGGAACTCCATAACTGACTTTGGATCGATCTGATAAATAGGACTCAGCTGTTCTGGAACCAGATACTCAGAGTTTGATCTCAGTTCAGTCAACTCAGAGTTCAGGATTAGACTCAGAGTTTGTTGAACCTCCTACCTGGAATACCTCCCTGATCAGATCTTTGGTGTCCTCACTGTGACTCACTTCCTGTGACTCATTTCCTGTTTGACACCTCAGCACTGTGAGCAAAGACAAACTGGACAAACACCTGAAGAAATGCAATTCCAGAGAGAAAGCCAAACCTGTGAGTGTGTAACGCTGGCTTAGTCAGTTTATTATTATTATTATTGTTATTATTATTGATAACATGTTTCAGTAACATTCTTGCTGGAAACATGAAATACTCCCACAGTATTTATTATAAACATAAACTAAATTCTTTGAATGAAAGACTTTAATGGAAATCGTTCGGTTTGACTTCCTGCAGGTTTATTATGTGGAAAACATAAACGCTGGATCGGCTAACACTGAGACGCTGCAACAGGTAACGTGTCACCTGCTGAGGGATTCTAACTACTACTACTACTAACAATAATAATAATAATGATAATAATATTAACAATATCATAATAATAATAATAATCCTGATGTGCATCAGGTGAGTCTGTCTGAACGCACCCGAGCTGAGTTACAGTCTCTGATGGACAAACTGAAGACAGCAGTTGTAGGTGAGCTTCCACTCAGTTCACCTGTAATGGTTGTTGTTAATGCTGCTGTTGTTGTTGTTAATGTTGTTGTTGTAAATGTTAATGTTGTAGGACTGCAGTGTGACCTGGAGGACAGTTTTCTGTCCCATCCTGTCCTCCAGGAGGAACTCAACAACCCAAAGAACGGAGACTCCGCCCACAAACACCTGAAGCAGCAGGTACAAAAAATACTGAAACCTGCATGAATTCAGTAATCCTGAAAGAACTTAGATCATATTTACATGATATACAAGAAGCAGGTAAATGAAATACAGCAACTCTGTGTAGCCTGTCAGTTAGTCTATAAGTTAGCTTGCTGGTTAGCTTATCAGTTAGTCGATCAGTTAGCCTGATGGTTAGCTTATTAATTAGTCTATCAGTTAGCCTATGGTTAGCTTATTAATTAGTTTATCAGTTAGCTTGCTGGTTAGCTTATCAGTTAGTCTATCAGTTAGCCTGATGGTTAGCTTATTAATTAGTTTATCAGTTAGCTTGCTGGTTAGCTTATCAGTTAGTCTGTCAGTTAGCCTATGGTTAGCTTATTAATTAGTCTATCAGTTAGCCTATGGTTAGCTTATTAATTAGTTTATCAGTTAGCTTGCTGGTTAGCTTATCAGTTAGTCTATAAGTTAGCCTGTGGTTAGCTTATTAATTAGTCTATCAGTTAGCCTATGGTTAGCTTATCAATTAGTCTATCAGTTAGCCTGGTGGTTAGCTTATCAGTTAGTCTATAAGTTAGCCTATGGTTAGCTTATTAATTAGTCTATCAGTTAGCTTGCTGGTTACCTTATCAGTTAGTCTATCAGTTAGCCTATGGTTACCTTATCAGTTAGTCTATCAGTTAGCCTATGGTTAGCTTATCAATTAGTCTATCAGTTAGCCTGCTGGTTAGCTTATCAGTTAGTCTATCAGTTAGCCTGGTGGTTAGCTTATCAGTTAGTCTATCAGTTAGCCTATGGTTAGCTTATCAATTAGTCTATCAGTTAGCCTGCTGGTTAGCTTATCAGTTAGTCTATCAGTTAGCCTGATGGTTAGCTTATTAATTAGTTTATCAGTTAGCTTGCTGGTTAGCTTATCAGTTAGTCTATCAGTTAGCCTATGGTTAGCTTATTAATTAGTCTATCAGTTAGCCTATGGTTAGCTTATTAATTAGTCTATCAGTTAGCTTGCTGGTTACCTTATCAGTTAGTCTATCAGTTAGCCTATGGTTACCTTATCAGTTAGTCTATCAGTTAGCCTATGGTTACCTTATCAGTTAGTCTATCAGTTAGCCTATGGTTACCTTATCAGTTAGTCTATCAGTTAGCCTATGGTTAGCTTATCAATTAGTCTATCAGTTAGCCTGGTGGTTAGCTTATCAGTTAGTCTATAAGTTAGCCTATGGTTAGCTTATCAGTTAGTCTATCAGTTAGCCTGGTGGTTAGCTTATCAGTTAGTCTATCAGTTAGCCTGATGGTTAGCTTATCAATTAGTCTATCAGTTAGCCTGCTGGTTAGCTTATCAGTTAGTCTATCAGTTAGCCTGGTGGTTAGCTTATCAGTTAGTCTATCAGTTAGCCTGATGGTTAGCTTATTAATTAGTCTATCAGTTAGCCTGCTGGTTAGCTTATCAGTTAGTCTATCAGTTAGCCTATGGTTAGCTTATCAATTAGTCTATCAGTTAGCCTGGTGGTTAGCTTATCAGTTAGTCTATAAGTTAGCCTATGGTTAGCTTATCAGTTAGTCTATCAGTTAGCCTGGTGGTTAGCTTATCAGTTAGTCTATCAGTTAGCCTGATGGTTAGCTTATCAATTAGTCTATCAGTTAGCCTGCTGGTTAGCTTATCAGTTAGTCTATCAGTTAGCCTGGTGGTTAGCTTATCAGTTAGTCTATCAGTTAGCCTGATGGTTAGCTTATTAATTAGTCTATCAGTTAGCCTGATGGTTAGCTTATCAGTTAGCCTGATAGTTAGCCTGACGGTTAGCTTATCAGTTAGCCTGACAGTTAGCCTCTCTTGGACCAGGTTAGCTTCCCAGCATTTGTTGCCATATTAACTGACCTTTATCCGCGTTGGAGTAATTGAAAAAAAAGCCTGATTTATTAATTGGCATTAAGACTTCAGGTGAACAGGTGATGAGTCTGAGGGATGTGCCCTCATAAACCCCACCCCCAGAGGCATCACTCCTCTTTCACCTGTCAGGTGTGTCCAGTCCTCTCTCTTAGGTCACCTGGAGGCATTGGGTCTGTTGGAAAGGGGGCGGTGCTTCGTGGAGTTTGGAGCAGGTCGAGGGAAACTGTCTCACTGGATCCATGAAGCCCTGAAGGTTCAAGACCACCTGCAGACCTGCGAAGACCTGCAGCTGCTGCTGGTGGAGCGGTGCAGCACCCGCTTCAAGGCAGGAAACCTCCAAATACAGCCATTCTTGTTTTAACCATTGACTTTTATAAAACCAGTACATGTATACTACCAGTATACATGGTAGTATACATGTACTGGTACGGTATAGTACCAGTACGGTACCGGTACGGTGCCTTGATACGTAGTATATGACGCAGTACGGTACCTTGATACGTAGTATATAACGGTATAGTACCAGTACGGTACCGGTACGGTACCTTGATACGTAGTATATTACGGTACAGTACCAGTACGGTACCGGTACGGTACCTTGATACGTAGTATATGACGGTATAGTACCAGTACGGTACCGGTACGGTGCCTTGATGCGTA
This sequence comes from Synanceia verrucosa, assembly GCA_029721515.1. Classification (NCBI taxonomy): domain Eukaryota; kingdom Metazoa; phylum Chordata; class Actinopteri; order Perciformes; family Synanceiidae; genus Synanceia; species Synanceia verrucosa. The sequence continues at coordinate 27,605,411 of CM056558.1, forward strand.
GTATATTACGGTATAGTACCAGTACGGTACCGGTACGGTGCCTTGATACGTAGTATATTACGGTATAGTACCAGTACGGTACCGGTACGGTGCCTTGATACGTAGTATATTACGGTACAGTACCAGTACGGTACCGGTACGGTGCCTTGATACGTAGTATATGACGGTACAGTACCAGTACGGTACCGGTACGGTGCCTTGATACGTAGTATATTACGGTATAGTACCAGTACGGTACCGGTACGGTGCCTTGATACGTAGTATATTACGGTATAGTACCAGTACGGTACCAGTACAGTGCCTTGATACGTAGTATATTACGGTATAGTACCAGTCTAGTTCCAGCGTAGTTCATGTCTGACTGGTTCTGTTGTGGTGCAGGTAGACGGGAAACATCAGGATGATGGAGTTCAGTTCGAGAGGCTGCAGGTTGACATTCAACATCTGGATTTAAGTAAGAACACATCTGGAGGTGTTTCGTTCAGTCCTGGTCTGAGTCTTCTGACCCTGTGATGTTTCCAGGTAAAGTCCAGCTGCTCCGACAGAAGAAACTCCCACTGGTTGCAGTGGGAAAACACCTGTGTGGAGCAGCGACAGGTAAGAACAGTCCTGCACTGTGATTGGCTGCCATGGACAGTTTGAAGGACGTTGACTCAGCTGGTCTCTGCTGTCTCTGGTCTCAGATCTGGCTCTGCGCTGTTTGTTGGAAACACAAGGACTCAGAGAGGAGGGACCACCAGTAAAACGCCTCCGAGCCACAGAACCAGCTGATCCAGCTCTGGACTCTGGACCTGGTCCAGACTGTGGTCCTAATTCAGACTCTGGTCTTGAACCAGACTCTCCTGGTCCGGTGCTAGGCCTGTTAGTGGCTCTGTGCTGCCATCATCGCTGTGACTGGCGTCATTACGTTGGGCAGCAGTTCTTCCTGCAGCGAGGACTCGGAGCTGCAGAGTTCTCAGCTTTCTGTCGGATGTCCAGCTGGGCCACATGTGGACTCAGACCGACCAGTCAGGACCGCCCTCCTCAGGATCCATCCTATCAGAAAGCAGAAGATGAAGAGCACGAGCCAGCGGAGGAGATGGACGCTGTGAGCGGGTAAATACTTTAGTTTCTTTAGATAGAAACCACTTCAGCTTTTAAACGCTACTGGTTTTAAATTCTTCTGCTCTGCAGCTTCCTGTCAGCTGATGAACGCCAGCAGGTCGGTCGTCTCTGCAAACGTCTGATAGACGGCGGCAGACTGCACTTCCTGAAGATGAAAGGATTCAACAGTAAAATAACTCATTACATCAACAGAGAGGTGACTCTGGAGAATGTCCTGCTGACTGCCGTCCCCTTGTCCTCTGAAGGTCAAAAGGACTAAATATAGACTGACTACACACTGGAATCATTTCTACAAACATTTTTATTTGGGGTGAAAAGTGAAATGTGTTTGAATGTTTTGTATTAAAGTGTGTTCACTCTGCTGATTGGAACTTTATTTAAAACCTTCAGAGAAACAGCTTCTGTTTCAGTCCATGGAAATAAATAGAGACAGACTGAAATAAAGACAGACTGAAATAGAGACATTAAAATAAAGACAGACTGAAATAGAGACAGACTGAAATAGAGACATTAAAATAAAGACAGACTGAAATAGAGACAGACTGAAATAAAGACAGACTGAAATAGAGACATTAAAATAAAGACAGACTGAAATAGAGACAGACTGAAATAGAGACATTAAAATAAAGACAGACTGAAATAGAGACAGACTGAAATAGAGACATTAAAATAAAGACAGACTGAAATAGAGACAGACTGAAATAGAGACATTAAAATAAAGACAGATTAAAATAGAGACAGACTGAAATAGAGACATTAAAATAAAGACAGACTGAAATAGAGACATTAAAATAAAGACAGATTAAAATAGAGACAGACTGAAATAGAGACATTAAAATAAAGACAGATTAAAATAGAGACATTAAAATAAAGACAGACTGAAATAGAGACATTAAAATAAAGACAGACTGAAATAGAGACATTAAAATATAGACAGACTGAAATAGAGACAGACTGAAATAGAGACATTAAAATAAAGACAGACTGAAATAGAGACATTAAAATAAAGACAGATTAAAATAGAGACAGACTGAAATAGAGACATTAAAATAAAGACAGACTGAAATAGAGACATTAAAATAAAGACAGATTAAAATAGAGACATTAAAATAAAGACAGATTAAAATAGAGACATTAAAATAAAGACAGACTGAAATAGAGACATTAAAATAAAGACAGATTAAAATAGAGACAGACTGAAATAGAGACAGACTGAAATAGAGACATTAAAATAAAGACAGACTGAAATAGAAACATTAAAATAAAGACAGATTAAAATAGAGACAGACTGAAATAGAGACATTAAAATAAAGACAGACTGAAATAGAGACATTAAAATAAAGACAGATTAAAATAGAGACAGACTGAAATAGAGACATTAAAATAAAGACAGACTGAAATAGAGACATTAAAATAAAGACAGATTAAAATAGAGACATTAAAATAAAGACAGACTGAAATAGAGACATTAAAATAAAGACAGATTAAAATAGAGACAGACTGAAATAGAGACATTAAAATAAAGACAGACTGAAATAGAAACATTAAAATAAAGACAGATTAAAATAGAGACAGACTGAAATAGAGACATTAAAATAAAGACAGACTGAAATAGAGACAGACTGAAATAGAGACATTAAAATAAAGACAGATTAAAATAGAGACAGACTGAAATAGAGACATTAAAATAAAGACAGACTGAAATAGAGACATTAAAATAAAGACAGATTAAAATAGAGACAGACTGAAATAGAGACATTAAAATAAAGACAGATTAAAATAGAGACATTAAAATAAAGACAGACTGAAATAGAGACATTAAAATAAAGACAGATTAAAATAGAGACAGACTGAAATAGAGACAGACTGAAATAGAGACATTAAAATAAAGACAGACTGAAATAGAAACATTAAAATAAAGACAGATTAAAATAGAGACAGACTGAAATAGAGACATTAAAATAAAGACAGACTGAAATAGAGACAGACTGAAATAGAGACATTAAAATAAAGACAGATTAAAATAGAGACAGACTGAAATAAAGACAGATGTTACACAGTACAAGAAACAGCTGTTTGGAGAACAAAAAAATAATGATTTCAGCCGCTGGAAACATGAATATAAATAAAAATATGAAGAGTCTTCTGTAGCTCTAATGTCCAGAGGAGGAACTGCTGAGTCGACGTTGGGCTCTGAAACAGAAAAACATCAATCTTTCAGAATCAGAATCAACAAAAAATAACAAAAAAAAAAAACAAAACAGTTTAGCAAAACTCAAACAGAAATTATTGTTGTTATTTTTATTGTTATTCATGTTACAGATTGTTATTATAAACTGAAGGACTGTCCACCAGACAGTGAGTCTCCACGAAAGATGCTGCCAGTGCACTGTGGGAAATGTAGTCCTGACTTTGGTTTTATTTTTTTGTATTTTATTTATGGATTTTTATTTATGGATTTTTCAATATTTTACAATACAAATATGATTACAAACAGTGACATAGAGAAGAAAAAAACTGCTCACAAAAAATAATCATGATTCAGCCCGATGGACACACAGTACAGGTAATTATCAGATATTACAGAAAGGAAACAAGAATACCTCCAGCCACTCGGGAAGTCTTGACAAGTCCATTAAAATGTTGACACATCAAAGGCTGCTGGAGAACTGTGATGATGTGCCGGTCTGGAGGCCTGGTCTGAGGGTAAACCTCAGAAAAGAAGAACTGAACCAGAAGAGATGGTCCAGAGTTCCTCAGCTGATCTGGACTTTGGGCATGTTGAGGAGCCAGAGGGGTATAAGGAGAGTAATGTAACCTGTGGATTACTTTAAACTGAATGAATTAACTGAGTATCTGAGGACATCACTGAGATGGTTGCCAGGCCTCCTCACTTAGCCAGGTCTCTGCTCCAGGCTTCCTTTAAGGGTTGTTAAGAGAAATACGTTTCTTAAAGTCAAGGGGACGATTCATAAGAGTGTAAAGTTTGGTGGAAGGTGGCAGAGATGGAAAGTGGGGATGTTTTAAGGATGAAATCTCTGACCTGGAGATCACGAAGGAAATGTGAATCTGATAATAAATGCTTCTCTTTCAGTTGGGAGAAGGGAGCAAAGGTCTTCTTAAGATGAATGAAGGAGATTAGTTCAGTGAGGCAGGAGAAGCTCTGTTTGGACAGACCTCAGACAGTTTAGATGATTTTCTTATCTGATTCCAGAGTTTTCCAGAGCTGGTGACAACACAGCAGCTCCAGGTGAGACTCTGTTCAAGCACAGACCAGGTGGAGGTCCTGACCTGAGCCAGGTCTCATTTTGATAGAACAGCAACGCTCTGTAGTTTTTAGCCCAACAGAAGTGACAGAAATGTGGCAGACTAAGGCCACCGGATGATTTGGAATTTGGGCACCTTGAAACTTCACACAAAAGGTAAAATGATTGAATCTAATAATTAAAAAAAGGATTCAGGTAGAAAAACTGGTAACTTCCGGAAGAGGTAGTGCAGACTGAGCAGTGTGACCATCTTAAAAAGTCTGACTTTTTTCACAACATCTGGATTATGAAGAATTATCAATAATTGACCAGCAATATTTCACACAAATATCAGGGACAGATAAACTGGGATTTTAAAGAGTTGGAGTTAAACTGTTAAAGAATTAGTGTGAATAAACCCTATTAAAACCCTAATAAATCCTTAATAAAGCGTAAATAAACACTAATAATCCTTAATAAATCATAATAAATCCCTAGCTAACCCCAATAAAATCCCTAAACAACCATAATAAATCCCTAATAATCCTTAATAATCCATAGTAATCCCTAATAATCCCTAATAATAAAATAAGGGGTGGCAGTAGCTCAGTCTGTAGTGACTTGGGCTGGCGAGATGTGCCTTGCTCAGTGGCACTTCGGCAGTGTCCAGGAGGAGAAACTGGCAACCTAACCCTATCCCTAGTAATCCCTAATAATCCCTGGTAATCCCTAATAATCCCTGGTAATCCCCAATAATCCCTAATGGACTAGCTCATCAGATCAGATTGGGTATGAACCCTTCACAGAGTGCATGCTGAGGACAGCGTACGCTCTCTTTCTGGCCTCCTGGATGTAAAAGTGCATGAACTCCCGTCCAAACATCTCCCTGTCGTCTTCCTCGTCCTCTGCGTCTCTGCAGGACAGACTCAGCTCCAGACTCAGAGGGTTGTCCCGGAAATTCACAAACCTGTTTCAACAGAAACACAAACATCTGCTAACCTAAGGACTGGAAGTGACCTAAGGACAGGAAGTGTTCTTAGGACAGGAAGTGACAGACAGACCTGAGGTTGGACATGTCCTCCATCAGACAGGGGATGTCTCTGAGTCTGTTGCTGCTCAGGACCAGAGTGTCCAGGTTCTTCATCCTGCTGATGTTGCCTGGAAGTTTCTCCAGCTGGTTCCTCTGTAGCCACAGAGTGTGGAGCGTCTCCATCCTGAGGACAGAGACAGACTGAGGACAGAGACTGAGGACAAATTGACTTGAGGACAGACAGACTTAGGACAGAGACTGAGGACAGAGACTGAGGACAGACAGACTTAGGACAGACAGACTGACAGAGACAGAGGACAGACAGACTGGGGACAAACTGGCTGAGGATGGAGACAGACCTGAGGGCAGACTGACTTGAAGACAGACTGGTCCCATTGCTCAGGTGGACTCACCTGTGGATGTCCTCAGGTAGCTGCTGCAGTAGGTTCCCTCCCATGTCGAGCCATTGCAGCGCCGGCAGCCCGACCACACAGTCCGGTATGCAGGTGAAGCTGTTCAGGGACAGATCCAGGTGCTGCAGCTTCTTCAGAGTCCTCAGCTGAGGTTCAGAGGAGAGACCTCAGGTTAGCTGGATCAAGTGGGTCCATGCAAGTCTACAGGTCTGCAGGACCTGGATCGGAAAGCGGGTTTCACCTGCTTTGGACCCTGGTCCTGGTTCCTACCTGGTCTGGTAGCTGGTTCAGGTCCCAGTTCATGGCCAGCTCCAGTCTCTCCAGACTCTCACAGCAGCTTAGCTCTTCAGGAACAGACTGGATTCTGTTGTAGCTCAGCAGAAGCTCCCTGAGCTGAGACAGCTTCCCTGAGACCAGAACCAGGACACAGCAAGACTCACTGAGACAGAACCGTCCTACAGGACACAGACCTGCAACCTTCAAACATCAAGTTCAGTAGAAGTGGGACACACTGACCGATCTGTTGGGGGATCTCGGTGACCCCGTTGCGGGACAGATCGAGAACTAAAAGGCTCTGAAAGCTTGAGATGAAGTGAGGGATCTTCTGCAGTCCAGTCCGGTGGATCTGCCACTCCTGGACCTGACTGAGCTGAACCAGACAGCCTGGCAACACCTGGAGGGATAGGAAGACAAAGACATGGCAGAAGATACCAGCGAGGACCAGGTCCACCTCCATAGTCCACATCCCAGATGGGGGGCGGTACCTTCCAGTCCTCCTGCTCGATTCGAAGGACGAGTCGTCCGTCTTCTGTCTGCAACTTCTGTTTGAGCCGAGCCAGAACCGCCCGGTCCTCCCAAACACCAACACCCAGTCTGGACCAGGGACAAGAACCACAAGAGACAGTTCAGACCAGAACCCAGTCTAGACCAAGGACAAGAACCACAAGAGAAAGTACAGACCAGGACCCAGGCTGGACCAGGTACAAGAACCACAAGAGACTCCTGTGGATCTCTATCAGTCTTAAACTCTGGAAACAGGAGCTCATGGTCTTGGTCTCTAGTTTCTGGTCAACATAAATCTCACTAAAAGAGACGGAGTCTGACCTGCTGGTGGACCTGTCTCTGGTACTCCTCCTCAGCTTCTCCTGTACCTCCTGGATCTCCTGGACCTTCCTGATCCTGGTCTCCCACAGAGCCTTGATGGAGCTCACATCACCACACATCACCACACCCACCATGATGACCACTTCCTGTTAGCCGTGTGATGTCACAACATACAGGTGCACAGGTAGGTCTTCCCTCTGGACCTCCTGTTAGTGACATGATGTTCATGAACACACTTTATTATTTAAAACAATTCATTTACTATATTTATAGGTATTGTTTTATATATTTTTAATCCCATAACGTTAATAATCCATGTAAACGTTATGTTGACGTCATAGTAATGAATGAGTGTAGTAGTATTTTAATACCTCAACATGTTTACCTCTAGAAACATTCTTAATAAAAATTAAATAAATAAGACATCAAATGGATAAAGTTTTTTTGGCTTTTCCAATAGAATTGAACATAATAGAAAAGAACAGAATAAAACAGAACATAAGAGAACCGAACAGAGAAGAATAGAATATAATTTAATTCGTAATAATAATGAATTGAAGACAATCTGCAGTTAATTATTTCATATTGTCATGTATTCTCATAATAAATGGTAGTTGGTATGTTCTGTCTTCCTGTTCAGATCTGGACATTACATAGTTTTGGACTTTTTTTTTGAATATCTGTAATCCTCACAGTAGTAGTAGTACTAGTAGCAACAGTAGTAGTAGTAGTAGTAGTAGTAGTACTAGTAGCAACAGTAGTAGCAGTAGTAGTAGTACTAGTAGCAGTAGTGTTGGTAGTTTTGTTAGTTGTATTGTCTCAGTCCTCACCTTGTCTGAACACAGCAGCCGTCCTCCATGCTGCTGAAATCTGACCTCAGGCCTGCTGGGTAGATTTAGCCTCAGGTCACATGACTCAGTCACTGTACACACTACTCAGTTATGGTACTCAGTCACAGTACTCAGTACTCAGTCACAGTACTCAGTCACTGTACACACTACTCAGTTATGGTACTCAGTCACAGTACTCAGTACTCAGTCACAGTACTCAGTCACTGTACACAGTACTCAGTTATGGTACTCAGTACACAGTACTCAGTCACAGTACTCAGTTAGAGTACACAATACTCAGTCACAGTACTCAGTACACAGTACACAGTACTCAGTCACAGTACTCAGTACATACTACTCAGTCACAGTATTCAGTACTCAGTACACAGTACACAGTACTCAGTCACAGTACTCAGTACATACTACTCAGTCACAGTATTCAGTACTCAGTACACAGTACACAGTACTCAGTCACAGTACTCAGTACATACTACTCAGTCACAGTATTCAGTACTCAGTACACAGTACACAGTACTCAGTCACAGTACTCAGTGCATAGTACTCAGTCACAGTATTCAGTACTCAATTACAATACTCAGTCACAGTACACAGTACTCAGTACACAGTACTCAGTACATAGTATTCAGTCACAGTATTCAGTACTCAGTTACAATACTCATTCACAGTACTCAGTCACAGTACTCAGTACATACTACTCAGTCACAGTATTCAGTACTCAGTACACAGTACACAGTACTCAGTCACAGTACTCAGTACATACTACTCAGTCACAGTATTCAGTACTCAGTACACAGTACACAGTACTCAGTCACAGTACTCAGTGCATAGTACTCAGTCACAGTATTCAGTACTCAATTACAATACTCAGTCACAGTACACAGTACTCAGTACACAGTACTCAGTACATAGTATTCAGTCACAGTATTCAGTACTCAGTTACAATACTCATTCACAGTACTCAGTCACAGTACTCAGTACATACTACTCAGTCACAGTATTCAGTACTCAGTACACAGTACTCAGTCACAGTACTCAGTACATACTACTCAGTCACAGTATTCAGTACTCAGTACACAGTACACAGTACTCAGTCACAGTACTCAGTGCATAGTACTCAGTCACAGTATTCAGTACTCAATTACAATACTCAGTCACAGTACACAGTACTCAGTACACAGTACTCAGTACATAGTATTCAGTCACAGTATTCAGTACTCAGTTACAATACTCATTCACAGTACTCAGTACACAGTACTCAGTAACAGTACTCAGTACATAGTACTCATTCAGAGTACTCAGTACATAGTACTCATTCACAGTACTCAGTACACAGTACTCAGTACATAGTACTCAGTCACAGTATTCAGTACTCAGTTACAATACTCAGTAACAGTACTCAGTACACAGTACTCATTCACAGTACCCATTCACAGTACTCAGTACACAGTACTCATTCACAGTACTCAGTACACAGTACTCATTCACAGTACTCAGTACACAGTACTCATTCACAGTACTCATTCACAGTACTCAGTACACAGTACTCATTCACAGTACTCAGTAACAGTACTCAGTACATAGTACTCATTCACAGTACTCAGTACACAGTACTCATTCACAGTACTCAGTAACAGTACTCAGTACATAGTACTCATTCACAGTACTCAGTACACAGTACTCAGTACATAGTACTCAGTCACAGTATTCAGTACTCAGTTACAATACACAGTCACAGTACTCAGTACACAGTACTCATTCACAGTACTCAGTACACAGTACTCATTCACAGTACTCAGGAACAGTACTCAGTACATAGTACTCATTCACAGTACTCAGTACACAGTACTCATTCACAGTACTCAGTAACAGTACTCATTCACAGTACTCAGTACACAGTACTCATTCACAGTACTCAGTAACAGTACTCATTCACAGTACACAGTAACAGTACTCAGTACATAGTACTCATTCACAGTACTCAGTACACAGTACTCAGTACATAGTACTCAGTCACAGTATTCAGTACTCAGTTACAATACACAGTCACAGTACTCAGTACACAGTACTCATTCACAGTACTCAGTACACAGTACACAGTAACAGTACTCAGCCACAGTACACAGATAAACATGTCTGTTTAGTACTGAGCTCTGAAGTATTTTCAACACTTCCTGACCTCATGACCTCCTGTTGTGACATCAGAGAGTTGAAACATTTAATTGGCTAAATCCATCCATCCATCTCTTCCCTCTTATCCTCTCATAGGGTCAGGGGGGCTGGAGTCTATCCCAGCTGTCTTAGGGTGAAAGACAGGGTACACCCTGGACAAGTGTCCAGTTCATCACAGGACACATAGAGACAGACAACCACTCACACTCACATTCACACCTACGGTCAATTTAAATTAACCAGTTAACCTAATCCCCATGCATGTTTTTGGATGGTGGGAGGAAGCCAGAGTACCAGAGAGAACCCACACAGACATGAGGAGAACATGCAAACTCCACACAGAAAGGCCCCGGGCCGGGAATCGAACCCTGTACCTTCTTACTGTGAGGGGACAGTGCTAACCACTACACCACCGTGCCGCCACCGGGGTAACATATGCTTCTGAGCTAACCTGCTGTGTGGCAGGTTAACTGTCAGGCTTAGGGTTAGCGGTGTTACAAAGAATACGTACCTGTAGTAAACAGAGTATCAAACAGTCAGTTCCTCACGCTCCCTGTCTGATTGTCCGTGTTGTCCGAAAACAAAGGTGAGATGTGAGCAAAAAATAATTTACCTTACATTCTTGGTTATTAATTGTTAATTAAAAGTACTTCAAATAATGTTGTTGTCATGATTATGTCTTCAAATATCATAATGCTTCTATGATATTACTACTGGGGTGTTGGATGAGTGGTTAAGTGTACTGTGAAACGTGGGATTCCGGGGTTCAATTCCCAACGGAAATGAAAGTTATACTTAAGGAAAGTATTTGTTATCATTTCACTAACTTTTGTGACGTTACACAAATGTGAATGAACGCCATGCTATTAAACCTGTATTTAACCTATTTACTATTAATCATATCATTATAGAACTTATAAATATCAGCTAGGCCTTACATTGACACTTGACCTCTCTCACTTTCTTCATTATTAACACCACTCCTGTTCCAAGATAATAACACAGTTGGCATTTTAGTTGAAGTACAAGTACTTTTACACGTTAAAAAGTAATTCCAACTAACAAAACAGCTCCATAAATATGAAAATAATTCACACCATCATCTGCACTGAGTGGGTACTGAACACAGGTCTCCCACATATCAGACTGTAGTGTTTCCTCTCTCCTGCTGACAGGTCAAATACCTGCTGTGGAACACATATCCTTACTTTAAAAAACAAATGTTTAGCATTGTTATAAAACTTAAATTGCATGTTTAAGTAGTCGGCAATTTCCTGCCACGCCATGTATTTCCCTTCTTGGTAATTGTCGGTTTGTACTTCTCATAGAGTCCCAAGAGCCTTTTTTGCTCTTTTTTTGCTCTCATTGAAAAAAATCAGCCCGACTCTTCGACATGATCGTGTTTTTGACAATCACATGCTCTGGGCTTCTTGTGTACCCCACACGCCTAACAGAAGCTTGGATAAGCCTGGCTGAAGTTAACTCCACTGAGGAGCAGCTTAACCGTGTTAAAGGAGCGGCTTCGTGTTAAAGTTGATGCTACTTCAAGCGAGGCTTCATCACTTAAGCACCGCTATGATTAGAGACTCTGATGGAATGCCCCCCTGGTTTGACAAAAATATTTGCTTTCTCATTCGGCTGTTACTCTGTAGGGTCACTTAATGAGTCATGAGGAATTCTGGGATAAATTTAGCTTTCCTGTATCACATGAGGAATTTCCTCAGGTTGTAGGATCTATTCCTGGTGGCTCTATCAGTTTGTGTCGAGGGGAGTGAATTTTAATTTGGACATGTAAAATGATCTGATTTTTTTCTCTGCTCTTCTTTTTCTTCTCATTTAGCTTCATGTCCCCTGGCAACTTTGATCTTATTTTGAACTACTTGATTTCATATGAGATGTCAAAGTGCAATGTGTTCAGTCAATATGTAAAAGTTTAGATTAGAGTTGAAACCTCCTCAAGGATTTAACGGCCCTGAGGCCTGATGGGAAGTGCAGTTCAACAGAGACAAAGTTTGTTCACTATTCAGAGTTTATTCAAAGTTCTCCACCACCTTCGGAACTTCATGATTTCAGATCCAAACCTTCCCAAAGATACAAAAACCCACATCTTTTTTTTACAGCTAAAACTGAAAACACAACAGTAACATCTAACCAGGGGCAAAGAGGAGGGAGAAGTCCTGGTCCTAGTCCTGGATCGGCCTAAAGAGGTTCTGTAACAACTACAAAGGAACAGATGGGTCAGACCACCAAGACCAGGTCAACAGGAAGACCTCTTTCACACAACCAGGACGTTCACTAAGAACTGTGCCTCAGCTTGATACCGCCCCAGTTCTGTCACAACTGGATAGGCAAAGAACTAGTTCTGGTCCAGTAGAGGTCGGGTCCACTAAGGGCATCCTTCACTGTATTCTTCTGTGATTATTAAATATTTAGATCAGAAGCTGAAGCTGATTCTGGTGTGAAGGAGGCCTCAGACAAACTGGTCTACTGTGATCTGTTTTCATGTCATTTATAATCCATCATCAGTAATAAAACATGATCATGAATTCAATGAAACATTAAAGCAAACTTCCTGTGACCTCTGGTCTTTTGGTCTTCATGGAGACCACGGCCGACCCCCTCCACCCTGGCGCCAAGGAAACAACAGCGAGCGTTGAATCGAAAGGCGAGGTGACGGCGGAGAATGGAGGGTCCTCCCCAGGACTGACAGCTGCTCCTACTTGAGGTCCAGGACCATGCTGGCCGGGTTCTCCAGGTAGTCCCTCCACAGGTTGGAGAACCGGCACATGGTCGCCCCGTCAATGATGCGATGATCTGCCGACCAGCTAACGTTCATGATGTGAGCACGGACCACCTGACCACCGGCGTCGAACCGAGGAAGAACCTGGAGAGAAGAAACAAACCGAAAATAAAAACTGAACCAGGACCTGAACCAGGACCTGATCTAACAAACACCTGTTGGACCCACCTGGATTTTCCCCAGAGCTCCAATGGCCACTTCAGGAGGAAGAATGACTGGCTTGGCGTACGTCCCTCCGATCTGATTTAACCCAAAAACAGGAAACAGGTCAGTCACATGTGAAGCAGGTCCAGGTCTAGATCCAGGTCCGCTGAACTCACTGAGCCGATGTTGGACAGAGTGAAGGTTCCTCCGCTGAGCTCGCTGGTTCCCAGCTGGCCGGCGGCACCCAGCACCTGCAGACGGTTCAGCTCCTGAGCGATCTGGAAGATGCTGAGCAGCTGGACGTTCTTTACATTGGGGACCAGCAGACCCTGACTGGTGTCCATCGCCAGACCCACATTATGAGAGGCCTGCAGGACAGGAGCACATCGTCAACCACAAACACACCAATCAGGTCAAAAACCTGGACCTGAACCAGAGAGGGTGTGGACCTTGTATGTGATGTTCTGGCATCCTTCGTCCACAGAAGCATTGAGGATGGGGAAATGCAGGAGGCTGAGGGAGGCAGCCTGAACCAATGAGAGCACAGCGTTAACGTCATCACCAACAGCTCATCCAATCAACATTGACATGAGCTGCAGTACCTTGATGAAGAAGGGCATGTAGCTCAGTTTGACCCCCCGGCTCTCGGCAGTGAACCTGAGTTCAGCTCTCAGGGCCACCAGGCGGCTCAGGTCCACCTCGTCACAGTAACCAAAGTGAGGAATCTTCAGCGCCGCTGTCATCGTCTTCACCATTGCTCTGTGGAAACCTGGAGGACACGAACAGCGCAGATGCTATAGCTAATGCTAATGCTCCAGCTAACGATTGTTTGTTCAAAGCTGATGGTTAGACTGAGTCCTTAGCTGATTCATGTTCTCTGACCTTTCAGGGGCTCCGTGACGTCCTGGCCGGTGAAGACAGGTCTGAGAGTGGTGGGAGGCAGTCTAACGGTTGCTGTGGCGCTCACAGGCTTGGCAGCAGCAGGGGGGGTAGCAGGAGGTTGGATCTCCTGGAACAGTGTTGGGGGAATGATGGCTCCAGTCTGCCTCGCCAGGAAATTCAAGATGTCTTCCTTCAGGATTCGTCCGTCTCTGCCCGTCCCCACCACCTCACTGAGCTTAATCTGAGTCAAACCGGTCACAGGTTAAACTGGGGACAGGCTGGGGACAGGCTGGGGACAGGCTGGGGACAGACTCACATTGTTCTCCATGGCGAGGCGCCGGACGGCAGGCGTGGCCTGTGTCTTGTGTCCCTTGATCTGCTGGTGGGTGTGCTCTTCTCGGGCCATGGCGGGCGTCTCCACCACGTCCTCCTCTTGGATCAGTTCTGATCAAAAACAGGGTTTAGTCCAGAGCAACAGAAACATGAGGACCTGGTTCCAGACTAACATCAGGTGTCGAGTCTCACCTGAACTGGACTCTGTCTCGATGTCCACCAGCGGTTTTCCTACGAAGGCGGTGGCATCCACGTCGTAGTAGAGTTTCTTGATGATGCCGTCGTAGCGGCTGGTGATGGTGACAGATGCCTTGTCACTCTGGACCTCACAGATGCTGTCGAACTGGGACACCTTATCGCCCTCCTTCACGTACCTGAGACACAACCACAACCATCAGGGGACAAAGTCTGACTATGTTCTGACAAAGACAAGACAGAGGACACTGGGGAAAGACTGGGGACAGTAAACAGTCAGTGTGTCTCATGTGCAGTCCCTCCAGGATTTTACAGAATTTCTTTTTTGATTGTTGCGATCAAAAATGCTTGATTTTGCAGCAGCTTTTCTCAACGACTGCGATATAATTTGCAAACTACTAATGAAAAAAGAGATGAATATATGATCATAAGTATACTGCACATCACATAAACAGCTGGAAATATTTTTTTATTTTTGAACTTATGAGAATCATGGGCTCAAAGTTACAAAAACATTAATATGTGTATATTCATTAACATGAGTATATACAGCTGTGTTTCTCTTTTCCTTTTCATCCATTTCATGTTACAAATTAATACTTTAATGATGCTCTTTGGTGGATTATCTGTTTGCTGAATTACAGGAGAGGCTTCAACAGATTCAGAAAATATGATTAATCTAATTTTATCAGCATGTTTGATCGTTAGTTATGACTGCATTGTCAGTTTCCTTGATTTTTTCAATGGAGCTCTGCTTCATTCATCTCAGGCAGTTTGTCCAAGTAGTTACTGTTGCGCAAATTTTGACAGCCGTAAAATTAACAGACTGTAAGCTCAAAAATGAAGTGTGATCTCAGACTCAGACTACAGTAAACTGAGTCTGAAACAACTCAGGGTTCAAAGCATCATGCTCTATGTCCTCTTCCTCACCTTCCAGCTCCCACTGGGAAATCGCAGGAATTTTTATTAACTGCAAGCCATTGCACATATTGCAGTGATTAGTTGATTTTGCGTTAATTATTGCAATCACAATATCACGATTTTCTGGAGGGACTGCATGTTGTCTTACGACGTACCACTCCTTCACGGTCACCTCCATGATTCCCTCTCCGATGTCAGACAATTTGAACGGGACGATTGGTCCTCGACTTACTGCAGCAGAAAACACATCAGTGATATCATCACAGTGACATCATCACTTCCTGTGAGCTGAAGGATGCTGAGACCTAATTGATAACACTTTATCTCAAAGCTGCACAATGAAACTTGTAAGTCTGGATTCTCTGAACCAGGAAAAACAGCAAGAACACACCTACTTTAGAGTGGCAGGTTGCCATGGTAACAGTCTGAGAAACAGAAAAAGGTCAAACAGTATAAACAGGTGTGTTCTGTGGAGGATCTGACAACTGTCAACTTTTGGAATTCCTTGAACTGGATGAACCAGATTTGATTTTCAAAAGTTCAGAACCCAGACCAGGAAGTTTGAGTCTGAATAATAGTTAGAATTATTATTAATATCAGACTGACACTCAGTAAAATCAGATTCTAATGTGTTGGATGGAAATCATCATTTCCTAAATTCATGTGTTTAATCTCACGAAATATTCTGTTTCATATTTGTTTGTATTTAGTTTTCAAAGATTTCATTTCCGCTGATCAAACAGTTTCATTCCTGCTGGCTGCATTTAAGGACTCTGGTCTGGACTCAGGTCTGGGCTTTAGTCTCTGGACTCACCGCTGGCAATGTGCAGCATCCTGCTGTTGAACATCTGCAGGCTCCGGTCCCATCTGACGCCCAGCGGCTGTCCAGAGTTCAGGTTAGTTCTGCTGGATCTGAAGTTCTGCAGCCGGAAGCAGCGGCAGCGGTACTGCCGGGTCAGCTGACAATACAGAACCATCAGCCCTTTAACTACATTACGATGAAATTACTCACTTAATTTTAGTCCAGTAAACTCTGGAGTACAGGTTTTACTAGTAGTGTGGTATTAGTACTTTATTGAAGTAAACCCTCTAAATACTTTAACGATTAGCCGTTAGCCTCCAGACTCTGCAGCTGGATAAGCTGCAGCATGCTAACTGAGGCAGCATGCTAAACACTCCAGTTAGTATATTAGCAGTCACACTGAGCAACTGCTAAGTGTTGTTTCATTCTGTTACATTATTAGCATAAGAATTAGCATAGCATTAGAAGTTACACAAGCTAACGGGCTAAGCTAACAGGTTTAACAGATGACGGACTAAAGTCGTCACTCGGTCCACGTCAGCTGCAGAAACAAACAAACAGGCATCCTTAAACAAGAATAAACCGCCTGGTTCTGCTCACCAGCTGTCTAAGCACAGTGAAAGAGCCTCTGGTCACCGCCGCCATCTTTCCTCGCTTGTCCTGACGTCACCGCTGCACGCCCTCTCAGGAGCCAATCACCGCTCAGCGTCTCGTTCTCTCTGGACGTAGCAGTGACGTAAGGCTGCCAGCGGCCAGCAAGGGACTACAAGTTTCTTCTTCTTCTTCTTCTTCTTCTTCTTCTTCTTCTTCTTCTTCTTCTTCTTCTTCTTCTTGTGGTGTTTTATTGGCGGTTGGCAAACAACGTATTGGCGCATTACCGCCACCAACTGGAATGGAGTGTGAATCAGGATAACTACTAATACCTCCCCTCAAAAAAAAACAAAAAAACAACAACAACAAAAAAATTATATTCTATCAAGCAGCCTGGTTGCTTTAAGCAACTGGAATATAAATTTGTAACTCTTGTGTCCTGAGCTCTGTTGTAGAATGACTCTGATATCCAGTGGTATTTTAATGTTCCTCTGTCTTTCTCTCTCATGTTTCTGAAGTATTATGTGCTCTATTGTCTCTTCTTGGTCACAGTAGTCACAGTTCCCTGTCTGGTGTTTTCTCATTATGAATAGTGTACTGTTCAATGCAGTATGTCCAAACCTGAGCCTCCATATTATTGTTTCTTCTCTTCTGTTCCTTCCTGCTCTTCTCATTTCTCCCACTTTCCTTTGTATTCTGTAAAACCATCGTCCCGTCCTCTCTTCCTCCCATTGTTTTTGCCATCTTTCACTCATTTTTTGTTGTTGATGCACTTAGTTTCAGATTTACTGACATTAACTGTCAAATCGATGGATGCCTTTCCTGCTGCCTTATCTGCCATCTCATTTCCTCTGAGCCCAGACTACAAGTTTCCATGGGGTTTCTGGTTTAAATACCGACTTGGAGCATAGAAACTCCAACATTTGAGTACAACAGGAACGCACCATAAAACCAAGTATTAAATCTCCAAATGCTGCACCAGTGACATTAATCCTCTGCTTTACCAGAGATGTTTGTCTCATTATGCTGGAAAGTGGGGGGACGGATCAGTGTCTCTATGAATCTGAGGAGACATGTCCCCCTGTCCATAGAGACATCTGAGAACATGAATGAAAGCAACATGAATTCATCGATTAAGAAATCATTCACCAAGTAAACAAACCACCACATTGTAACAGTAACAGCGTTTTTTTTAACAAAAAAGTAAAGCGTTAGAGTATTAGTTACTGTCAAAGTAACGGCGCTCATCACTGAGGAGTTTAGTAGTGACTGTACCTCCAGATCTACTGTTACTGCAGGAGGCGACGACACAACTCAGCCAACGGATGCATCAAGCTCTGCTTTAAACGGAGTTTAACCGGAAAAATTTCAAAATAAAAGAAACGATACGTCATTCAAACAAAACTAACAGAGCTGATATTCATATTTAATAAGCACTGTGTGAGTGGTCTGACATCCCCTCTGTAATCTTTGTTGATGCAACAGCAAATGAATAACTTTGACTCATTCAACATACAAACAAACAAACGATTTGTTTTATTCTGACTGGAATAACCGGAAGTACCTGCTGTAGTTCCGGATGATTTGACAGAGAGAAGTTGTCCAGAAGAAGAGAAGAGCTGCAGAAGATCTCCCACAACCCTCCTGAGAAAAAGTCAAGTTTGTCCGGTCCACTGAAGATGGACTCTGTGGTGGTGGAGGTTGACGGCAGTGTGATGGAGGGAGTGAGTACTGAGCCGTTGACTGTTGGACAGATGTTCCGCGCTGCTAACATGCTAACAGAAGGCTAGCGGTGGCGGCTCGCAGCCGGTGTTGAGTTGACCGGTGTCTGATCTGTTTCCCCGGTGTCGCTTCTCCACAGGGCGGACAGATACTGAGAGTCTCTGCGGCTCTCAGTTGCATCACCGGCTCCTCCGTCAAAATCACCAAAATCCGAGCCGGCAGAAGCACACCAGGACTCAGGTGAGTTAGCATCTCACGGCTAGCAGGCTAACGTTAGCCTATTCATTGAAGTTGAGTTGTAGGCTAACTTACATAGCAGATAACAATAACAACAAAAGACAGCGTGGTTAAAGTGTACGTTGTTTTATTGTTTCAGAGACAGGACTCGGGGGTAGCTCCCCTGTTGGCGAAAAGTTTACTGGTGGGGAAACTTATAGGCAAATACTTTGTGTTGCTTCAATGTAGAGAGAAGACGCCGACAAGACCCCATTCAAATATTTGCTAAAATAAGTTTCTGGCTTGTCGGTAAACATCCATCACTCCTGAAACACAAATGAAGAAATCCAGCTGATCCACAGCGTCTGCTACAAAGTTCGGCATTACCCTCTTTAGGCAGCATCTTTTATTTTTTCAAACTTAACTCAAGATTTTGCAGATTCTTTTTCGCAATCTTTGTTACACTCAACACGGCGACTGTCGTCATCAAACAGCTGTAAATCATTTTTTTTAATCAAATATATTTATTATTTTCCAAAGGACAGAAAAACAACAAAAAGAGAACATAGGAAAGAAAGATACAACATACAGAACATAGCATATCTAAAAAATATGGTATCAGTCCATGGTCACAGTTAGACAAATGACAAAAGAAAAGCTATAAATAAATAAATGAATAAAATAAAGTATATGCCAAGTTACATCTGTGCACAGTCAAGCATTAAGTTTGTAGGTCTTGCCCCTTAAAGTAGCTCAGTGCAGGGCCCCAAATCTTATCAAATACCTCTCCTCTCTCTTCATCACAAAGCTTCAGTCTGTCAAGGTGTAATGTATTAGACATTTCTCCCAGCCACAGGTCAAATGTTGGCACAAAGTCTTTTTTGCCACATATGTAAAATCATTTTTTTTTTGGCAATCACCATCCCAAATTGAATAGCATTCTTTTCATATTTGTTGGTTGAAGATAGTATATTTGTAGCTCCGAGAACCGCTACAAGTGGGCTGGGTACCAAGCTCTTACCAAAGGCCTCAGAGAAACAGTAAAAAATGCTTTTCCAGTATGAGTGAAGTTTGCTGCATGACCAGAAGTCAAGTCAACTTTATTTGTATAGCCCAATATCACAAATTATGAATTTGCCTCATTGGGCTTTACAATCTGTACAGGATATGACACCCTCTGTCCTTTACAAATGACCCTCGCATCGACTAAGGAAAAACTCCCCAAAAAAAACTTTTTAACAGGGAAAAAGAAACGGAAGAATCCTCAGGAAGAGCAACAGAGGAGGGATCCCTCTTCCAGGATGGACAGACGTGCAATAGATGCCATGTGTACAGAATAACAACAATGAAAACACATTAACACTAACATACAAAATTGTATGGAAATGTCCAACTCAATATAACAACAGCTAATATACAGTGTGTATATATAGAATTATATGAGAGTGTCCAAGGAGATGAAGAGCATCATCAAGCTATCAGCAAAGGATGGGAAGCATGTTGTCCTCTCCACCACACCAACCAGAAGAAGCCTGGGCAGCACGTCCTCCTCTCCACCACGCCAACCAGAAGAAGCCTGGGCAGCACGTCCTCCTCTCCACCACACCAAATAGGAGAAACCTCCGCAGGATGACCTCATCACCACCACGTCACTCAGAACCAGAAGATGAAGCCTGACTGGTCTGCACAACCACTACTCCACCAGGTAGACTGGATCCATGGATACCTGTGAGATGAGAACGCACAGGGACTACGAGGCACAAAACTAATCTGCAGCATGTGTTAAAGGGAGGAAGAGTAAACACATCCTCTTCTCCACTACTCTGACAGATACAACCTGAGCAGCATCGCCTCTTCTCCATCTCACCACCATCAGGACAGACGAAGCCTGGATGACACCACCTCCTTCTCAACAAGTAGCCTCAGCTCATGGACACCTGGGAGCTGAGAGCACAGGGACTCCAGGGAAGAAGATGAGTTAGTAAAATGACTTAATGGAGGCATCGAAATGAAGAAGAAGAGAAGCTCAGTGTGTCAGAGGAAGTCCCCCGGCAGTCTAGACCTATAGCAGCATAACTAAGGACTGATCCAAGGCAGCCTGATCCAAGGTTGACTCAGGCTGCCTTGGATCAGTCCTAACTATAAGCACTATCAAAAAGGAAAGTCTTAAGCCTACTCTTGAATAAGGGGATGGTGTCTGCCTCCCGGACTGAAAGAGGGAGTTGGTTCCACAGAAAAGGAGCTTGATAACTGAAAGCTCTAGCTCCCATTCTACTTTTATAAACCCTAGGAACCGCTAGTAGTCCTGCATTCTGAGAGCGTAGAGTTCTAGGAGGATTATAAGGCACTATTAGCTCTTTAAGATAAGATGGTGCCTGACCATTCAGTGCCTTGTAAGTGAGGAGGAGGATTTTAAATTCTATTCTAGATTTTACAGGGAGCCAGTGCAGAGAGGCTAACACCGGAGAAATATGGTCTCTTTTCCTGGTTCTGGTCAGAACACGTGCTGCAGCGTTCTGGACCAGCTGGAGAGTCCTGATAGACTTATTAGGGCAGCCTGATAATAACAAGTTACAATAGTCCAGCCTGGAAGTTACAAATGCATGGACTAATTTTTCTGCATCGTTTTGGGAGAGAATATGCCTTATTTTTGAAATGTTGCGCAGATGAAAAAAAGCTGTTCTAGTTGTTTGTTTCATGTGGACGTTGAAGGACATATCTTGGTCAAAAATTACCCCTAGATTCCTTACAGTGGTGCTCGAGGCTGGTACAAAGCCACCTAGAGTAAATAAGTCATTAGATAGGTTATTTCTGAGATTTTCAGGGCCAATTAGAATAACCTCAGTTTTATCTGAATTTAACAACAAGAAATTGTGCGCCATCCAAGTTTTTATATCCTGAAGACATGTTTGGAGTTTAGCTAACTGGCTGGATTCGTCTGACTTAAATGACAAATATAGCTGAGTATCATCTGCATAACAGTGAAAGTTTATGGAGTGTTTCCTGATAACATTGCCTAAAGGAAGCATATATAAAGTAAATAGAATAGGCCCAAGCACAGAACCTTGAGGAACTCCATAACTGACTATGGACTGCATGGAGGACTCATCATTAATGTGAACAAACTGTGATCGATCCGATAAGTAGGATTTGAACCAGCTTAAAGCAGTTCCTCTGATGCCAGTTAAATGTTCTAATCTCTGCAACAGGATATGGTGGTCAATAGTATCAAAAGCAGCGCTAAGATCTAACAAGACAAGTACTGAGACGAGTCCATTGTCTGAAGCAATTAGCAGGTCATTAGTAATTTTCACCAGAGCGGTCTCGGTGCTATGATATTTTCTAAATCCTGACTGAAAGTCCTCAAATAGATTATTGTTCTGGAGGAAGTCACACAGCTGACTGCACACTGCTTTCTCAAGGATCTTAGAGAGAAAAGGAAGGTTGGATATTGGTCTATAGTTAGCTAAAACCTCTGGATCAAGACCGGGCTTCTTCAGAAGAGGTTTGATTACGGCTACTTTAAATGACTGAGGTACATAGCCTGACAGCAAAGATAAGTTGATCATGTTTAATAAAGAGGTGCTCAGTAACGGTAAAACTTCTTTAAGCAGTGAAGTTGGGATGGGATCTAAGAGACAAGTAGAAGGCTTAGATGAGGAAATCAATGAAGTCAGTTTGTGGAGGTCTTTGGGAGAAAAGCAGTCCAAGTATACATCAAGTTCTTCAATGAGTCCTATGCTTCCTGTGTTTAAAGACAAAGCAGTTTCAGTCAAAGGCACAGTGTGACTGATTTTCTCCCTAATAGTTATAATCTTCTCATTAAAGAAGCTCATGAAGTCACTACTACTGAGGGTTATGGGAACAGATGGTTCAATAGAGCTGTGGCTCTCTGTCAGCCTGGCTACAGTGCTGAAAAGAAACCTGGGGTTGTTTTTATTTTCCACCATTAATGATGAATAATAAGCTGCTCTGGCCTTACGGAGAGCCTTCCTATAAGCTTTCAAACTATCATGCCAGTCCAGGCAAGACTCTTGCAGACGGGTTAAACGCCACTTCCTTTCAAATCTTCTTGCTGCTTGCTTTAAACTGCGGGTGTGAGGGTTATACCATGGAGCCAGCTTACTATGCTTTACTATCTTCTTTTTTAGAGGAGCAACAAGAGTCTAGAGATGCTCGCAGAGAGTCTGCAGCACAATCTACCAAATTATCAATTTGAGTAGGACTGAAGTCTGAGCCCTCAAGTATATTGATATTAGGTATTGAATTAAAAGCTAATGGAATTATATCCTTAAACTTGGCTACAGCACTTTCAGATAAACATCTAGTGTACATGGATTTACCAGATGGAGCGTAGTCCAGAAGAAAAAATTCAAAGGTTAACAAGTAATGGTCTGATAGGAAGGAATTCTGTTGGTGGACTGATAAATGTTCTACTTCAATGCCGTAGGTCAGGACCAGGTCGAGGGTATGGTTAAAACAGTGAGTTGGTTCCTGAACATTCTGACAGAAGCCAATTGAATCTAACAGTGAGATAAAAGCAGTACCAAGGCTGTCACTGTCAACGTCCACATGAATATCAAAGTCACCTACAATAATGACTTTATCAGTTCTCAGGACTAAAGTTGATAAAAACTCAGAGAACTCAGATAGAAATTCAGAATATGGACCTGGAGCACGGTACACTATAACAAATAAAACTGGTTTCTCTGTTTTCCATTTAAGATGAGAAAGACTAAGAACCAGGCTTTCAAAAGACGTATAGTTTAATTTAGGTTTAGGTTTGATCGATAGATTAGAATCAAAAATGGCTGCAACTCCTCCTCCACGGCCTGTATCTCTAGGAATGTGAGTATTAATATGACTAGGAGGAGTGGATTCATTCAGGCTGACATAATCATCCTGACACAACCAGGTTTCAGTAAGACAAAATAAATCAACCTGGTTATCTGATATTAATTCATTTACTAGTAGAGCTTTAGATGATAATGACCTGATATTTAAAAGTCCACATTTAATTCTCCTGTCCTGATTAACTATTTCAGCAGTGGATTTAATTTTTATTAAGTTATTTTGTTCAACTCCCCTTTTGTTTACTATGGATTTAACTGATTTCAGTGGTCGTGGGACAGACACCGTTTCTATGGGGTTCTGGGTGGGTGACTGCTCTAACGGAAGCAGAAGGAATGTACAAGATTGCTTATCATGGATGTGCATTGATTACACATGGGTGAGACAGTAGGGTAAAATCTGTGTAATTTCTCCTGTGAATAATGGAGTCTGTGTAGCACTTTATATTGTATAAGGTTGTGTCTTACATTAACCGAACATCTATGTACATTACGTAGACATTCGTCCCAATTCTCGTCACTCAGCTCCATATTCAACTCGTCTGCCCATGCCTTTTTGAAAACCTCTGTACTCAGCAGAGCTCTCTCATGAAGGATTAGCTGTAAATCATTTGATTAATTAAGTTGATTGGTTTGCTGGTGGATCATGTCGCTTTGACTAGAATATATTATATGCTGAAAACATGTCAGGTTTGTGTAATTCTGCTTCAAGAAGCAGGAGAGCCTCGACAATCACATATCATAAATCATGGTTCAGAGAGTTGAAACATATGTTAAATTTATGAATGAAGTTTAGTGAGCATTTCTCATAAATATAAGAGGTTAACTGTTCACACCTGTAACATCATAAACATCCTGTGACTGTTTTCTTTGGACTGTGTGTCAGACCACAGCACCTGAGCGGCCTGCAGCTGGTCTCAGATCTGTGTTCTGGCAGTCTGCAGGGAGCCTCGATCGGCTCCACCGACATCAGTCTGACCCCAGGAAAGATCCGATCTGGAAACCACACAGCCGACACACAGACAGCAGGGTGAGTCTGCCAGTGGACAGGTACTTCAGGTACCCGCCAGCTGATTGGCTGTCAGATGAGCTGTCATCCCTGTGTTCAGTCATAAGAGCTGCTTGTTGATGAGTTCTCCTGTGTGTGTCAGGAGTGTGTGTCTGCTGCTGCAGGTAGCTCTGCCTTGTTCTCTGTTTGCTGATGCCTCCTCACAGCTCTGCCTGAAGGGAGGAACCAACGCAGAGATGGCTCCTCAGATCGACTACACCGTCAAGGTTTGTGTGGAAACACTCACTGTACACACACTGGATCATGATGGATGGATGGATGGATGGTAGGGCTGAACGATTTATCGTTTTCTGATCTAAACTGTGATTTCAGACGGCATTATCATGCGCCACGTGGCTGCTGAATGTGTCTAATAAAACTAGTCTGTAATCTAACGAGTCACTTTACTGATTACTCCTTTAAAAAGTCATTAAGTTACTTTTTAAAGGAGTTATCAGATTACTTGTTCAAGGTAACTGTGGCAACACTGCCAAGGACACATCTGGGAGCAGTTATTACCTTCAGTTCATCATCCTTGCATCAAAGTAACAGGTTTTAAAGATCACATATTATGCACTTTTTCTGCAATTTTATATAGGTCTCAGATATAAAACAATATTGTATTCAAAATGTATTACCCCAAACTCAGCACTGGTCCTGAATTGCAGCCAGTTAAAAATCACTGTATTGAGCTCTGCTGAGAACAGGCTGTTTCTGTGTCTGTACCTTTAAATGTTCCTGAGCTGTGTCTGACCACGCCCCCTGGTGAGGTAGTGGCTCCCTCCCTCCTTACTAGGGATGCACATTTTGGATTTTTTTATGACCGTTAACCGACACCCTTTAACGATTAATAACCGTTAACTGATAAGATTTAAATGCCCTTCCATGCTGCCATTCCGACATTCCGTCATTCCGACATGCTGCCGCTCCGACATACCACCATTTAGACATATCACCATCCCGAAATACCGCTATTCCGACACACAAACGTCCCACCATTCCGACAAGGCTTTCCATGTAAGGAAAGGTTGGAATCAGAGAGTCACTGACTCGCCGCTGTCCGGTGCTGAACTGCAGATTTACAATGACGGCAAATAGTTAGATTACTGATCTAAAATGTAAAAAAAAAGCTACAAGCTTTAGATATAATTAACAGTACTGCTATTGCTTTTTAAATTATGTCGAGAGCGAGCGCGCTGGTGACTTCTTTAATTGTGTGTTCTGCTTCATTTCCAAAATAAAGTTTGAGCTTCTGAAATCTGATTTTTAAACAGTTCTGATGGAGCTCAATGTTTATCTGGATGATGTGGCTTCATTCCGAACAATTTTACTGTAAACCTGGACGACCCGCGACGTGTCTGGAGATAAAAAAAATAATATTCAATGTAATGTGTGTTTTGTGCGTAATTGCATACAAGGATACACACCCTCCCCTACTGTACAACACGAAGGAGACTGGAATTAGTCAGTGACTTCAGGTGTCATCTGCAGAGCCGTCATTGATATCTGTAATATTATTAATATTATTAATTAATCTGTAAAATTATTAATTAATGCCAGCGTGCATGGAGACACACGGGCTCAATGGAGAGCTGCGCTCCAGCTGGCTGCTGTGACAGGTCACTGACACTGTGTTTCTGCTGACAGTCAGTGATCCCTGAGATTCAGACATGAATCTAACATGTTTCACACCAGCCCGAGTTACATTAATACGTGTACTAGACATATTATATTTCCCGTTTCAGGAGTTTTTAATAATAGATTGGAGGGATGTCGGAATGGCGGTTGCCTCCCCTATTATTTTATTTTTATTTTTTTGAGTACTGTGACCCATTCAAAAGTGCCGTGACAAAAAAATTCTCATGGGCTTTATTTATTTATTTTCAAATGTGTGATGGAAAGCACGTGATGGCATGTGTTGCACCTGTCGAAACGCCCCCATGAGTTGATTGAATTACGTAACTTAAAAACAAAATTGACCGTTAGTATTAATTGGTTAGAGTTACTGTTATCGGTTAACGGTTAAACGGTTCACGGTTAAACGGTTAATGTGCATCCCTACTCCTTACCATGCGCTTCTGTTTACTTCTAGTGATGGGCAAAACAGGTCTTTTGACTGAACTGAATCTGTACGAATCGTTCATTAAAAAGATCCGTTCAAAAGATTCGTTCACCGAATCACAGAGATCTCTCCCCCGCCCATGATACTGCAGCAAGCAGGACGTTCACCACTGTCCTCTTTCTGTTATTGCAAAGTTTACTTAATGTTGTAAACTAGGAAAGCTGGGGAGATTAAAATAAAAGTTTATATAGGCTGAAGACCTATATGCATTTCTAGCCTTTTAAAATAACACATATAGTGTATGTGATTAAATGTCAGGTTATTAAATATTGTTAATGCACTGAAATGAAAACAAAAAACAATCAAAGTGGGAACTAATCATTAAAACATAAAATGACAATTTATTAGTCAATAATATATGAACTATTGCTAATAATATATCAACTAAATAAATTATTAATCAGTAATATACTAAGAATGAAATATCAGCGTAAATGCACCGGTTAATCTCACTCGCTCCTCACTCTGTTAATATGAGCACTGTGATGGGTGTGCCTTTGTTTGAATGTGGCTTCACTTAGCATTTGCTGTTAGCGCAGAGAAACATGTCAGCGCCATGAGAGCTTATTCCCCGCTTCTAGTTCCTCCTCGAGGGACTGACTGAGTGACTCTACCGGAGGACGAAGGGCTTCCTCCTCCTCCGAAGCCCTTACCCCCCCCCCCCCTCGTTCCGAGGAGCAAGAAACTCGCTCCGCGTTCAGTGACGAACCGCTGCAGCTTCCTGCTAGAATCACTCGTTCGTTCATTCACTGAACGAACGAGTGATTCTAGCAGGAAGCGTTCAGTGAATGAAACGTTCACTGAACGCTTCCTGCTAGAATCACTCGTTCGTTCAGTGAATGAAATGTTCAGTGAACGCTTCCTGCTAGAATCACTCGTTCGTTCAGTGAATTAAATGTTCAGTGAACGAACCGCTGCAGCTTCCTGCTAGAATCACTCGTTCGTTCAGTGAATGAAATGTTCAGTGAACGCTTCCTGCTAGAATCACTCGTTCGTTCAGTGAATTAAATGTTCAGTGAACGAACCGCTGCAGCTTCCTGCTAGAATCACTCGTTCATTCAGTGAATGAAATATTCAGTGAACGAACCGCTGCAGCTTCCTGCTAGAATCACTCGTTCGTTCAGTGAATTAAATGTTCAGTGAACGAACCGCTGCAGCTTCCTGCTAGAATCACTCGTTCGTTCAGTGAATGAAATGTTCAGTGAACGAACCGCTGCAGCTTCCTGCTAGAATCACTCGTTCGTTCAGTGAATGAAATGTTCAGTGAACGAACCGCTGCAGCTTCCTGCTAGAATCACTCGTTCGTTCAGTGAATGAAATGTTCAGTGAACGCTTCCTGCTAGAATCACTCGTTCATTCAGTGAATGAAATATTCAGTGAACGAACCGCTGCAGCTTCCTGCTAGAATCACTCGTTCGTTCAGTGAATTAAATGTTCAGTGAACGAACCGCTGCAGCTTCCTGCTAGAATCACTCGTTCATTCAGTGAATGAAATGTTCAGTGAACGAACCGCTGCAGCTTCCTGCTAGAATCACTCGTTCATTCAGTGAATGAAATGTTCAGTGAACGAACCGCTGCAGCTTCCTGCTAGAATCACTCGTTCGTTCAGTGAATGAAACGTTCAATGAACGCTTCCTGCTAGAATCACTCGCTCGGTCAGTGAGTCGCCCCTCCTCGCTGGCTGGGTCGTTCATCGAAGATTCACAAGTCATGAACTAACGAATGAGGCAGTTCAACTCCTGACCACCACGCTGAGACTGAGCTCAAGAGAACTGAGAAAGGAACGAATCCGTTCAGGAAGTGATTCAGTTAAGTTCGTTCACTCAAAAGATTCGTTCGTTTGCAAACGACACAACACTGTTTACTTCTAGATGCATATTGGCACTAGCTAAAGAGGCTACCGTTAACAGTAGTTAGAGTCACCCAAACTACTAATAAATGTATAACATTAGCGTCAAATGAGCCTTGTGCTCACAGAGCTTACGTTGAGTGTCTCCTGATATTAATTTTTCAAGTACACAAACGTTAGCAAAGCAGTCCTCCGGAGCACGGTTAGCTGAGCTCCAGAGGACTGCTTTGTAAACATGGTCCATACAAATTATTCTTGGCTACACAGCTGAAGATGAAGCATGGATCTGTACAAACTGTCCTGGACACTACAGGCGTGGAAGCTGTAAGTTAATCCATTTTGTGTTGCTTTACTGTGTAGCTCTACTTAGCGCGACAGCCTGTAAACATGTCCCAGCTACCGGTACCTCCGGAGGGTAGCTCCGGTAGCTGCAGTGCTAGCATTACAGGGACATGTTTACACTGCAGCTACCGGAGCGACCGGTACCTTCGGAGGGTAGCTCCGGTAGCTGCAGTGCTAACGTTGCAGGGACATGTTTACACTGCAGCTACCGGAGCGACCGGAACCTCCGGGGGGTCGCTCCGGTAGCTGCAGTGCTAACGCGTTGCAGGGACATTTTTAAACTTCAGCTTCCGGATCTACCGGTTCCTCCTGAGGGTATCTCCGGTAGCTGCAGTGCTAACGTTGCAGGGACATGTTTACACTGCAGCTACCGGAGCGACCGGTACCTCCGGAGGGTAGCTCCGGTAGCTGCAGTGCTAACGTTGCAGGGACATGTTTACACTGCAGCTACCGGAGCGACCGG
The DNA here is from genome assembly GCA_029721515.1 of Synanceia verrucosa. NCBI lineage: Eukaryota > Metazoa > Chordata > Actinopteri > Perciformes > Synanceiidae > Synanceia > Synanceia verrucosa. The sequence goes on from CM056558.1 coordinate 27,634,607, forward strand.
TACCTCCGGAGGGTAGCTCCGGTAGCTGCAGTGCTAACGTTGCAGGGACATGTTTACACTGCAGCTACCGGAGCTACCGGTACCTCCGGAGGGTAGCTCCGGTAGCTGCAGTGCTAACGTTGCAGTGCTAACGTTGCAGGGACATGTTTACACTGCAGCTACCGGAGCTACCGGTACCTCCGGAGGGTAGCTCCGGTAGCTGCAGTGCTAACGTCGCAGGGACATGTTTACAGGCCATCACGCTAAGTAGAGCTACACAGTAAAGCAACACAAAATGAAATAACTTACAGCTCCATGTTTGTAGCTGTGTCCCAGACAGTTGGTGCAGAGCCATGCTTCATCTTCAGCTGGTTAGTGAAGCCTGCTTAGTGCTAAACTTTGGGAAGCTCTCTTGCTACATTTCCAGCTAAAATAAATCGATCCAGTGGGTCTTCAGAGGACGAACAGTGTAAAACTAGCTTCCTGTACTCATTGAAGCAGCCAACACACAGAGCAGCTGCCGTGCTTTGTTGCTAACTTTGTCAGGTTTGTTTGTGAAAGCTAGTGAGGAGAAACAATGGCGACCGCTCTGTAACTATAGAGGAGGGTTGTCATTCGGGGGGAGTGTCCTCTACTGGAGGGAGGGACATTTCACCGTTCTACGTCAGTAGGCGAAAAATGTTCAACTCTCCTGTTTCAGCACACATTGGCAAAGAAGAGGAGCAAGCAGAGGAAGGAGGTGACTTTTTTTTCACTCACTCCAGCCTCATTCACAGGCTGTGGGGACACATACTACTTGTAATGGAGATGATAATGTGGCTCCAGCTGTTGGTGGTTAGGGTATATGTGACCACTGTGGTGCATCGGTAAGAATGCAGAGAACTTTCATGCAGTCTTCAGTAGCTTTATTGCTGAACAGGGAGGCAGATGAACATACAGATGGCTCTGGGAGTGTAGGTGGGTGTGTGTGTGTGTGTGTGTGTGGTTCTATAATAAACAGAAATATACAACATTAATATACAAATAAAGTAGCATGACTAATTAGACACATTAAACAATAGACTGTGAATTCTGATGAATGCTAAAGCATGTAGCATAACTTTGCCATGACATAAGGGTACATTACAGCTTAGCTTGTGGCTTATATTAATACAAAGGAACATTAGCCTATATTATCATCATTGTAGGTTCACTTAGAGTTACAACAGAGTCACAGTCAGAATAGCCTACGCAGTGATGAGGGAATGGGCTGACTGTTAGCAACCGGCCTCTCTGCCCGCACAGTCAATAACATAGCTAAACCTAACATCGTCGTCAGGAACTCAAGGCACCAAATAACATTATACTCACTTGTTTATGAACGCACACATGCCTGTATGGCTTTACATGGCAACTCTGACAAGTGAACAATCCTGTCTTTGTCCTCTCATCCACTTACACTGAAAGTGAAACTAAAAAACGGCCAGCCGACACGGGCTCATTAGGTAGACAACAACGACGGTGCTGATTGGCTGATTCTTTCATCTCTCCCCGCTCATGATAAATCCACCAGTAACACCAGCCAATAATGCAATGATAATACTTTATACTATAACATGTCCTTCATTACACTACTGTTATAACACCCTTATAAAGTGAATTTTGCGGTGACCGTTAATGTTTTTCTGTCATGTTTGTAAATGGTACTGTACATACAGTGAATATCGTACTGAAGCTTGATTTGAAGAAAATGGTGAATCAAATTGAAATCACAATATCTGCCAGAAAAATCACAGTTAGGTCTTTTCCTAAAATCGTACAGCCCCGCTGGATGGATTGATGGATGGATCGATTCTTTATAAGTTATTTATTAACCCAGACAGAAACTCACCAAGCGTAATTGTAGAAAGGTGCTGTAGAAATACAGCCCATTAACCATTTAATATTTGTTTTCTCGTTCAGGTGTTTAAACCAATCGTGGAGAAGTTCGGAGTCCATTTTGACTGTGATGTCAGAATGAGGTCAGTTTCCTGTCTGCTCAGAGTGAAGCTAAAAGTAGACTCTGGGTGTTCGGGTCATACTTTGCCTTAAATCTCCTTTCATGTTTCTGGTATTGGATTAAATCATGTTAGCATCGGTTTGGTCTAATGGTAGTATCCATCAGCTGTGTGTGTGTGTGTGTGTGTCTGTGTGTATTTCAGGGGGTACTATCCCAAAGGAGGTGGTGAGGTGATGGTGACGGTGAACCCGGTCAAAGAGCTGCAGCCGGTCATCATGACGGAGAGAGGAAACATCACCAAGATCTACGGCCGGGCGTTTGTTGCTGGAGTGCTGCCCTTCAAAGTAAAGTTACTTAACACAGACAGGAAGTGCTGTCATGATGGGCATTGATAATCACAGTGATTTATTTCTGTTTTCTTGATCTTTTTCTAAGTTCAGACCAGCTTGCTGCTGATATTCAGGGTTCTGTGAAGGGTTGAGCAGGTCATTGTGGTTCATAGCATGTTCATGGAGTGTGTGTGTTTGTGTGTCTCCAGCTGGCTAAAGACATGTCAGCTGCTGCTGTTCGAACCATCAGGAAGGAAATCAAAGAGCTGTACATCAACATCCCGGCGGTGCAGGAGAAAGAAAAGGCCTGTGGGAACGGCAACGGCATCATGTAAGCCCCGCCCACCGGTGACATCACTGCTATTTAAAATCAAACAGGAAGTAGGTTGATTGACAGCTCAGTGACATTAGACAGAAGCTGAAAATGTGTGAAACAGTAACTCTCTGCTCTTTCAGAATCATCGCTGAGTCGTCGACAGGTTGTGTGTTCGCAGGTTCGGCTCTGGGGAAGAAAGGTGAGCAGCGGCTCTTAAACGTTCTCTTTTTGACATGGAGTCTGGTGTGTTTGCTGCTCTTAACCAGGTTCAACTTTGAACAGAAAAGCTCTTTTTGATGACTTCTGAACTGACCAATTAAAAAGCTTTGCTGTGATGTCACCTGTCTCAGTCAGGTGTGCCCAACACACACACAGACAGCCAGTTGGCCTCCAGACTGAACCTGTACACACCTCTGTACTGACCTGTGTGTGTTTCAGGTGTGTATGCAGATAAAATCGGTATTGAAGCTGCTGAGATGTTGCTGAGAAACATCAGACACAACGGCTGTGTGGACGAGTTCCTGCAGGACCAGGTGAGACACCTGCTGACCTCATTGTGACATCACTCACTGCTACAGGAAGTGCTCTGACCTCTGACCTCCTCAGCTCATCATCTTCATGGCGTTGGCAAAGGGGACGTCTCGGATCCGAACCGGCGCTGTGACGCTGCACACACAGACGGCCATTCACATCGCAGAGCAGCTGACTCAGGTCAGAGAGCCCAGGCGGACTACACTCTGTAGAAATACTTAGAAAATATGAACAGTGCTCAGAATAATATTCCATCCATCATCAACCACTTATCCTACGAAGGGTCGGGGGGCTGGAACCTATCAGCTGTCATAGGGAGAAAGAAAGGGATCACATGGACAGGTGTCCATTTCATCATAGGACACAGAGAGACAGACAACACATAGGGAGAAGAGAACATGCTGACTCCACACAGAGTTTCTATATTTTGTTTTTTCTGTTCTTTTGGTAACACTCTGAACACACGTGTCTCATTTAATGTGTGCTTTTCTGTTTCCAGGCAAAGTTCACTATAACAAAGTGTGAAGATGAACTGAGCAGCAATGACACCTTCATCATCGAATGTGAAGGATCAGGAGCAGCTAATGCACACCTGTAGACACACACACACACACACACACACACACCTACACTTGTAGACACTCACACATGGCCGACCCTCTCAGCTGCTGTCTCTCAGGGTGTTTCATTAAAACCTTAATAAATAAATTAAACTGCTTCTGTTTTTCTCTTTTGTGCACTTGGTCCTCAGGGAGTCTCTTTGTGATGTTGATGATGTTGTGAAATCAGCAGATGCAGACTTGAGGTTCAAAGGTCAAGGTGGATTGTTAGGAAGTCCTTTTCTCAACTTGTGATCAGATAGAAATCATATTTCCAGGCATGCAGTCATAAAGTGGGTTTAAAGTCACCATGTTGTGTTGAACCTGAGATCACACTTTTAAACTTACTGGATGGTCTGAATCAAACCTGGTGTTCTGACCTGAGACCAGAACTTGGACCGAGGCTGTTATGAATCAGGACTGATCCAGATCTGGAGTTGGATCAGTTCTTTAGGTCATGACATGAATCAGACATGTTGTGTAATATGATCAATTGTCCCGTGTTTTAACTGTTACTGAGTGTTGAATTCTGGTTATTGTAGTTGCCCAGGTGTGCCTAGTCTAGTCTGCAGGATGAAGACAGGTGAGCTGGTCTGGACTGTCCCAGGTGGACCAGTGGTACCTGTCCTGTTTCCGTGATGTCATCAGTGTGGTGTCGTGTTTGTCCCTCTAACCTCCTTAACTCACCTGTGGCAGGTGAGCTGATGTACAGTGTGTACAGCAGGAAGTCCACATCAGACCTGGATGTGTGTTGAAACTTGAGCAGGCTGTAAACTCACACCTCCATCCCTTCTGGAACCAGGAGAAACCTGATCTGGGTCACCTGACACCTCCAGGTCTGAGTCCGGCCCGGGTCCTGGCATTCTGCTGGCCGTCCTGCAACATGGCAGACGGGGCCTGGAGGACACACCAAGATGGCCCCTGGATTCTCCAACCTGGATCAGGACCTGGACCTGAAGCAAACCGTGTGTGGATATCTCTGGTCGCAGGTAAGACTCTGACATCATCACGCTGTCAGAAACAGACAAAAAGGACTAATCCAGTGTTCTAAAGCTGCACTCTGAAGTCCTCAAACCAGCCAATTGGAGCTTATCTCACCTGTTCCAACACAGTGTGGCGTCGTATGGTCCGTTTAGATCAGGTAGGATGAGGTGACGACAAAATAAAAGACCACAATCATTTTTTTATAATACAATATATATACGACACAATATATAATACAATATTCAAATTGTGGTTTCAGCACAGAAAAGCGAAACTGACCTGAGAACAACAGGATGAGCTTGTCTCATATTTGATGTTGAATCGGAATCATTAAAGTTTATAATAAAAGATAAGTGTACCTATGCATCTATGATCTAACAGACACATCTTAGAAAGTGATAATAAAATTTCACAACTGGAAAATAGTCATCAATAAATAAAATGAATTACCTTTTTTTCTGATTTCATCTTTATTCCATCTACTGCCAATGTAAAATGTTTTAAATCATCCTGTAAAAGTAACAATTGAAGGGTCTGACAAAATAAAGTAGTAAATAGTGTTTAGTGATGAAGATAAGTACACTTTATTGATCCTCGAAGGGAAATTCATGGTTATAGTAGCTTGTTTCATTAGAACAGTTTGGAGTCTCACACTGATGACATAAATTAGGCCACATCTATCCATGTGAATTTCTCTTTCTCCTCTGTGAAATAAGAATAGGCAGAACTTAAATATGTGGTTGGAAACGTGTTAATTGGTCTAGAAGTAAGATACAGTATATTGCCAAAAGTATTCGCTCACCCATCCAAATAATCAGAATCAGGTGTTCCAATCACTTCCATGTCCACAGGTGTATAAAATCAAGCAGCTAGGCATGCAGACTGCTTTTACAAACATTTGTGAAAGAATGGGTCACTCTCAGGAGCTCAGTGAATTCCAGCGTGGAACTGTGATAGGATGCCATCTGTGCAACAAATCCAGTCCTGAAATTTCCTCACTCCTAAATATTCCACAGTCAACTGTCAGCTGGATTATAAGAACGTGGAAGTGTTTGGGAACGAAAGCAACTCAGCCATGAAGTGATAGACCACGTAAACTGATGGAGCGGGATCAGTGGATGCTGAGGAGCATAGTGTGAAGAGGTCACCAACTTTCTGCAGAGTCAATCACTACAGACCTCCAAACTTCATGTGGCCTTCAGATTAGCTCAAGAACAGTGCACAGAGAGCTTCATGGAATGGGTTTCCATGGCCGAGCAGCTGCATCCAAACCATACATCACCAAGTACAATGCAAAGCGTTGGATGCAGTGGTGTAAAGCACGCCATCACTGGACTCTAGAGCAGTGGAGACGCTTTCTCTGGAGTGACGAATCACACTTCTCCATCTGTCAATCTGATGGATGAGTCTGGGTTTGGTGGTTGCCAGGAGAACGATACTTGTGGGACTGCATTGTGCCAAGTGTAAAGTTTGGTGGAGGGGGGATTATGGTGTGGGGTTGTTTTTCAGGAGTCACCGTGGACTCAGGAGACTCTGCTGTGTTGGTGTTTTTCAACTTGACTGCTGCCTTTGGTACAGTCGACCACCAGATTCTGTTGTCACGCCTGGAGGTGTGTGTTGGCATCAGGGGAATGTTGCTGAACTTGTTCCACTCTTATTTATCAGGAAGGATGTTTTCTGTTCACCTCGGCCATCACTCATCGTCTGTGGCCCCACTAGGGTGTGGGGTCTCTCAAGGCTCCATTTTAGGCCCTGTACTGTTTTCCATGTACCTGCTTCCCCAGGGATCCATTTTGAAGAAATATAACATTTCCTGTCATTGTTTTGCAGATGACCTACAAATCTACCTGCTAATTAAAACTCGTGATAGATCTGCTAATACTTTGCTGAGCTGCTTGAAGGACATAAAATCCTGGCTGGAATTAAATTTCCTAACGCTTAATGAGGAAAAAACTGAGGTAATTTTTATTTTTTTTTTAAACTGAGGTAATTGTTTTTGGTAATTCTGACTTCCTGGATGGCACTACCAGTTCTCTTGGTCCTCTAGCCTCCCGCAGTCGCCCCTCTGTCAGAAACCTTGGTTTTATTTTCGATAGCTGTTTTAAATTTGACAAAACTTGCAGTTAAATGCAGTTGTCAAAACCAGCTTCTTTCAGCTGCGGCTCCTGGCTCGGTCTGAATTTGAGAGGGTTATCCATGCTTTTATAACCTCTCATTTAGACTACTGTAACTCGCTGTATCTTGGTGTTGATCTGTCTTTGCTTCGTCGCCTCCAGCTGGTCCAAAACGCAGCTGCATGTCTCCTGACTGGTAAAAGACGTCGTGATCACATCACACCTGTCCTCTCTTCCCTTCACTGGCCCCCAGTCAATTTTAGAGCTCAATTTAAGTTTTTATTACTTGTTTTTAAATCTCTGCATGGCTTGGCACCTACCTATCTCTCTGAGTTGCTGCACCTTCATGCTCCAGCCCGAGCAATGAGGTCAGCACACCAAATGCTCCTGGATGTACCAAGGTGCCAGCTGAAAACCAGAGGAGACAGAGCCTTTGCTGTAGCCGCTCGCACTCTGTGGAACAGTCTCCCTCTTTCTATCAGATCTGCACAGTCTGGTGAGAGTTTTAAATCACTGCTAAAAACTCACCTCTATGCACTGGCTTTTAATAGAAGTTGAGTTAGACACTTTTATGTTCCTTTTAATTGTGTTTTATTGTGTTCAATTCATTTACTTGTTTCATTTATTAATATTACTTGTTTGTTTTTAATTTGTTGTTTTATATTTGCCTTAGCCTTGTACAGCACTTTGGTCAACTAAGGTTGTTTTTAAATGTGCTATATAAATAAAGAAAGATTGAGATTGAGATTGAGGAGCTGGGCTTGGCCCCTTAGTTCCAGTGAAAGGAACTCTGAATGCTTCAGCATACCAAGACATTTTGGACAATTCCATGCTCCCAACTTTGTGGGAACAGTTTGGAGCTGGCCCCTTCCTCTTCCAACATGACTGTGCACCAGTGCACAAAGCAAGGTCCATAAAGACATGGATGACAGAGTCTGGTGTGGATGAACTTGACTGGCCTGCACAGAGTCCTGACCTCAACCTGATAGAACACCTTTGGGATGAATTAGAGCAGAGACTGAGAGCCAGGCCTTCTCATCCAACATCAGTGTGTGACCTCACAAATACATCAAAAATTCCCATAAACACACTCCTAAACCTTGTGGACAGCCTTCCCAGAAGAGTTGAAGCTGTTATAGCTGCAAAGGGTGGACTGACGTCATATTGAACCCTATGGATTAGGAATGGGATGTCACTTAAGTTCATATAAGAGTCAAGGCAGGTGAGTGAATACTTTTGGCAATATAGTAAACATGTACGGGATTTTGTTTCCGTCGTTGAAAGCCTCCGTGAGGTGTGTCCCAGCGGGCCTTGAAGGCAGCACAGTCTGTTCTGATTGGTTGCTATGGGAGCGGCTCCCGTTGCTGTGGTAACGTGTTTTAAGGAGGGATTAAGTCAATCAGAGTTTCAGACTCTTGGTGCGTCGTCCATCAGTCTTGGTGCTAACATGCTAATATGCTAATCCGGGACTATTTACCGGTGAAAACGGAACACCGAACAACAGAAACGGTGGGGAAGAGTTGTCTCTGAAGAAAGTACGTCTGCGGAGCCGATGGGAAACTACGGAGAAAGTTCTTTTAAACTTTCGTAGTCTCCCGTTCACCTGCCTGTTAGCTCTGCTGCTAGCCTGCTAACGGCTAACCGAGCTGCTAGCTGTTTAAAAAGTTTGTGAAACTGGTGAGACAGGCCGGAAGTCAGACCCATGACGGTGGAAGGAGTGAAACACTCCCCGATCCTGTCCGCCTTGTTCGGGATGACTGACGAGTCCGAGCCGCCAGGAGCTGCTCCGTTCATTAAAGGTACAAATACACAGTTTAGTAAAGGTACAAGTACTTAAATGCTCTCTTTAGAAAAGCTACCATTACTTTAGTATATTGGTTATTAAAGGTACATATTTAGAATCATAATAATAATGAAAGTATCTTAAAGTCTCTGAGGAGTTCATGTTTTATTAAATGACATCATCGATAATACTAATAATAATAATGTTATATTTTAGTGTCATAGTGTTATATTTATAATAGTAATAATATAACACACCTGCTGATTTGTGTTCTACTGCATACTGTATGCACCTTTCTATCAGAACCAGCGTTAACTCCTCTGGTCTGTTGGTTCAGAGCACTAGGACCAGTCTTCACTCCCCACCTGCATCAGTGATCCTTGTCCTCTCATGACCCTGTCCACTGGGGTTAGGACCACTTTTGATAGATCCTGACCACTGCAAACCAGGAACAGACCACTAGAGACCCAGTCCTCTAGACATCACTGTTTGCTTCTTGGTATCAAACTCCTGAAAAATCAACTCTGAGGACTAGATGTTATTCTGCTCAGTGATGTCCACTTCACCTGACAGTGGTCGTCCTGTCATGATTGATTGGTGTAAACTGTATATTGAATATGCTGTACTGGATACTCTGTACTATATACAGCTGTATGAAGCGTAGTTGTACTAGTACACTGTGTTCTTATACTAGTGGACTGTGTTACATATACTAATTTTGTGTGTCTCTGACAGAGCGTCTGTACTTTGCCACGCTACGCAGTAAACCTAAAAGTACTGCCAACACTCACTACTTCTGCACCGATGATGAGTTTGTCTACGAAAAGTAAGTTCAGCTCATTAAACTGTGATTAATACAGGGTATTAGGGGTAATGGAACATTAATATTTGTTAAAAAAAACAGCCTTTCTGAAGGAGTGTGTGTCAGTTTCTATGCAGACTTCGGTCCTCTCAATCTGGCCATGCTGTACCGATACTGCTGCAAGCTCAACAAGAAGCTCAAGGTGAGTACCTACCTGCTGGAGGTACCTGAACGCAACAGGGCTGACGCCACAGTCACTCTGTCATCATGAAACAGATTCATTGTGTTTTGTTTTATTTCTGTTGTCATGGTGATGTCATTCCTCCATTCACACCCTCTGATCAGTCTCTACCTGGCCAGGTGGAGTCAAAGCATCATGGGTCATTAGCATCTGATGCTAATAACAAGCTAACCCTTTCGCTAAAGATCAGTCAGAGGTCAGAGGTCACGGAGGGTGAGATCTGCTGAGTGCCCCAGGGCTCCACACTAACTGGTTTAACTGGTGCACCCAAACCTCACAGACTGATCTTAAGTGTAAAGGTGTAACTTGGTTCAATGTACAATGTTCCATAATGATGTCTGGGAAGCTTATTTTTTCATTCTGTGGTTATTTGTTGTGATTTACACACATGCATCAAATGCAGAAATGTCAGAAGGTGCAGCAGTGAGGGGTTTGGTTGCTCGATGGCACTTTGGCAGGAGGTGAACTGGCACCTCTCCAGCTACTAACTCCCCATTGTTATGTGCATTCTTTTTGGTTAAAGACTGAATCATACGGTGACTACTAGGCTTTGAAAGTGAAAGATGAAAAGTTCATCTGGAGTTAATGTGAGGAGGAGCTACACACATCAAGTGTCTTTTATTTTGGTGTTCCCTGGCTGGCACAGGACTGCTTCCTGTCAGTATCGTATTTGTGATGATGACAGTTTAACGGCTCAGAGAGAGATTCAGCAGCTGCTTGTTATTCTTTCACTTCTCACTTTAGCATAACAGTTATTGTTATTTTGTTTGGAGGATGTCATCAACATAACCTGAGAAATGAAAACAATTTCTGATCACCATGATTGATTAATGTTCAGTCTGATCATGTGATGTCTCTTCCTCCCTGCAGTCGTTCACTCTCACCAGGAAGAGGATCGTTCACTACACCAGCTTTGACCAGAGGAAGAGATCGAACGCCGCCGTGCTGATCGGAGGCTACGCTGTGAGTCATCCTCATGCTGTGCTTCTATTGGTCAGAGTGTATAGATCAGCGGTGTTGATATCAGTACCCCCCCCCCCCCCCCCCACACACACACACACACACACTTCATAAACCCAATTAGCCTAGCTTAGCATAAAGACTGTCAGTGTGTCTCTCTGTCAGGTAATCTACCTGAAGAAGACTCCAGAAGAAGCTTACAGAGCTCTGATCTCTGGTTCCAATGCTTCATACCTGCCCTTCAGGTGAGACCTCCACTACTATACTACTACTACAACTTCTACTGCAGTACTACAGCTGTACTATTACTGCTGTAGTACTGCACATATGCTCTTAGTATTTACATACAGTTCTTAAAAAAGATATCAGATCCTCTAGCATTGTCTCACTTTTCACTTTAACTGGACTCTTTCTTCCTTCACTACGCTTCACCATTTTGAACAGGAGTGAGGAATTTAAACTGAATTCACCTTTTTAGACCCAAATTTGATCCATCCATCCATCCGTCCATCCATCCATCTATCTATCCATCCATCTTCTCCCTCTTACCCTCTCATAGGGTCAGGGGGGCTGGAGTCTATCCCAGCTGTCTTAGGGTGAAAGACAGGGTACACCCTGGACAAGTGTCCAGTTCATCACAGGACACATAGAGACAGACAACCACTCACACTCACATTCACACCTACGCTCAATTTAAATTAACCAGTTAACCTAATCCCCATGCATGTTTTTGGATGGTGGGAGGAAGCCGGAGTACCAGAGAGAACAAATTTCATCCAGAACACTGGAATTCACTGAGAAGTCAGAAGTGAATCCAGAATAACAAACAACCACTAAAACACATTTTTCTGTTTAATATTTCAGTCAATAAATAATAAGAATGTGATTTGATATTTTTCCTTTTTTTTTTTTTTTTTTTATAAAACAGTAAATTTGAATCAGTAATTTTTGTTAATTTAGGACAGCAGCACCAAACACCTTACACTGGGTGGAGGATAATAAATTTAAGCCTTGTATATATTATATACTTTTTCTATATATCCATCGTATATACTGTATCTACACTCACTGGCCACTTTATTAGGTACACCTGTTCAATTGCTTGTTAACACTAACAGATAATAAGCCAATCACAGGGCAGCAACTGAAAGCATTCAGGCATGAAGACAGCTAGCTGAAGTTCAAACAGAGCATCAGGGTTATGGTTAGGCTTCTTCTGATAGACACTTCCTGCAGGATAATGCTCCATGTCACAAAGCTCAGGTCATCTCAAACTGGTTTCTAGAACATGACAAAGAGTTCTCTGGACTCCACTGGCCTCCACAGTCACCAGATCTCAGTCCAGCAGCACCTTTGGGATGTGGAGGAATGGAAATTCTCATCGTAGATGAGCAGCAGCTGAGTGATGCTTTCATGTTAATATGGAGCAGAATCTGTGAGGAATGTTTCCAACCCCTTGTTGAACGTCTGACACCAAGAATTAATGCAGTTCTGAAGGGAAAAAGGTCCAACCTTTTACTAGCAAGGTGTACCTAATAAAGTTGAAGGTGAGTGTTTATTGTATCTATATCTATAGTGTATATGCTGCATCTTTATATGTCTTTTATCGCTACATGTGACATGTAATACACTGTACATATACACTGTATAGGGTGGGAGAAGGAAGTTCTAACTCAGTAAAGAAGATTTCAGATGCATAAAGTTCTTTGCAGTTTTTAGCTGTTGCTGCACGGCAGGACAAAGGCCTTGTTGTTGTCTCGGGTTATATAACAGAAGTGTGTTGTTGGAAGGAGCGCCTCTGCAGGCTGCTGCATTAAACATGAGGAGGCCACACCCACTAGGTGACACACTCCATGAGGTGTTCACTGACTGTCAGACTGACTGGTGTTTCTTATTTTACAGTAAGAACTCTGATTGTTCATCTGCTGTCAATCAACTGAAGGAGTTTAAAATGAGCTGCAGCCATCTCTCTCCCCTGTGTGTCCCCAGTGTGTCCTCTGTGTGTCCCCAGTGTGTCCCATGTGTCCTCAGGTGTTAAGTAATTTAAAACTGTTATTGTTTCCTGAGGGAGTGGGTCTATGCTGAGTGGTCTCAAGTGATGTCATGTGGGTTTAAAAATAAAAGAATGTGGAGGCTCTGTTCATCTCAGCTACATCAACTAATAATAGCAAGACAAACCATGCAACTGTTAGGTGTGCATTGTGGGTAATGCAGGAGGCAGTTTTTAATGAAGTGAAAGCCAAGAGGTCTGTGTGTGAAATGTTGAGTCAGCAGAGAGCAGGTTTTTAATTTAACCCCGTCAGACTTCAGGTCAGTGAGACTGTGACGCTGCTGCTATAATGAAGATTCACACCCTGACATCATGTCTGAGGTCACTGACTGACTGCTGCCTAACCCTAACTGTCCAATAAATATATATGTTCCTGCAGTTGTGTTTATATATGACAGAACCATGTAGATAATTAATAATCAGTAATCAGCTGCATGCATTGGCACTCTCCGTCCTCCTCCCCAGCTTAACTGTGTTAGCGCTGTTAGTGCTGCGAACCGAGTGCAGCGGGCTACTCCAGCTGTATTGTGAGAGTGGGGTGTTTTATGTTTCTTTCTGCTGGTCCTCTCTGTGTCTCTGCAGGGATGCGTCTTTTGGGAATTGCACCTTCAACCTCACAGTGCTCGACTGTCTGCAGGGCATCAGGAAGGTGAGTTCTGATTGGCTGGATGGAAGATGACATCATCACTTAGACAAATTTTATTGTCATTCTATATGCAGCAGGTGTATCAGCACTCATATTTGAGTGTCACTATATGATGTTTGTGTTTCAGGCTCTGCAGCATGGCTTCTTTGACTTTGAGACTTTTGATGTGGACGAGTACGAACACTACGAGGTAGAAACCATGTGCTGGTCATACTACCTGTGCCACATGTGTTACCTGTACTAGATGTACCTGTGTTGATGCTCTCCTCTGCTTTGGGAACTTTGGTTGTTTGCAGCGGGTTGAGAACGGAGATCTGAACTGGATCGCCCCGGGGAAGCTGCTGGCCTTCAGCGGTCCTCATCCTAAAACTAAGATAGAGAATGGTGAGTTACCTGAGAGCCCATCTGAAGCTGGCAACATTTGTCGTTATTTGTCCAGATTAGGGTGAAGGTTAGTCATTCTTTACAGATTTCTGAGTTTCTCACTGATTACAAAACACTTTTAAAACTGTTTGATCTTTAAATCCTCCTGATAGAGGACACTTACATACTGACATCTTATTTCAAATGTAAATACAGACAGACTGGTGGTTGTGGTGTAACACCTGTGGATAACTGGTTCCCTGCAGGTTATCCTCTCCACGCCCCCGAGGCATACTTTCCATACTTCAGGAAACACAATGTGACCACTGTTGTCCGTCTGAATAAAAAGATCTACGACTCCAAGCGCTTCACCAACGCCGGCTTCGACCACTACGACCTCTTCTTCTTAGACGGCAGCACACCCAGTGACATCATCACACGCCGCTTCCTGCACATCTGTGAGAGCACAGACGGTGCTGTGGCTGTCCACTGCAAAGGTGAGTCCTGGTGGTCCTGTCCTGTCCTTTAACTTCTTTTTTTTTTTTTTTAATCGAGCTTTATTAAATTTCAACAGTAATACAAAGAATACAAAAAAGAGAAACAGCACAGTTGTTAACACAATTACTCAACAAAAAACAAAAACATTGAATGAAGAGCAGAGATTGACAGTTTTAACTGATTTCTTGTTTTTAGAGTCTTTCCAAGATTAAAAAAAGAGGTTTCGAATGACTAAATTTGGATTTATGGATATGAAATTTCCCAAGAATAAATTAAGGACTAGGGTAAAGGTATTTGTTTATGGAAATTAGATAGGGATAAGGGAATTTTCTGTATTTTATAATCACATAAAAGTATTATTATTATTATTGATAGTAATAACTGTAACTAAGAAGAGCATGTTTGTTGTTACGTCATTTCCAATGGAGTTAGATGGCTGTGAGATAAACACAGTGCTGTGAAGTCTAAGGAACAGGAATTATTTATGTATTTATATATTTACTTTATATTATGTAATGTTATGTTACGTTTAAGGTTGTCGAAATTAGTGTGTCAACGTGATTAATAGCTAACTGAAATGCATCATAGATGTGGAAAAGTACCAAAGCTGTGGTTTGTCTCCACTCACTGGAAACTAGAGGAGCTGATAGTGTGATCCTGTGGTGGCCACGGTGCTCATGTCCTCTTTCCTGAGATGCATTTCGGGCATTTTGTCCAACTAGAGTTACTATTATGCAAATTAGCAGATTTATCACATTAACGTACTAATTTCGACAGCCCTAGTTATGTCATGTTACTATATGTTATGTATCTGTCAGCTGGTCTGGGCAGGACGGGCTCTCTGATTGGCTGCTACCTCATGAAGCACTACCGCTTCACGGCGGCTGAGGCCATCGCCTGGATCAGGATCTGCAGACCGGGCTCTGTGATTGGACCACAGCAGAACTTCCTGGAAGAGTGAGTTGCTGATTATTGATATTTCTCCTTATTTTGCTTACATTGTGTTCAGATAAAACTTTACCCTCCAGCACTTTGCAGTAATGGCACTGTCAAAAACAACAAGTGGCCATTTAATTAGAACTTCAAATATCTGTGGGATTAGAAGTAGAACTAACCCCTAACCCTGACCTGAAGGAGAGAGGTGAGAAACTCAGTAATCAGCTTTAGGAGAAGCTAGACTGGGACACAGCCACAACCAGTCTAACCAGCCATCTCACCAGAGTTAAGATGGCGGCGCACTTGGAGGCAGTCTCTCCTCCTGTTGTGAATGTTACCCATTCACCACTACAGCCGTCAGGACCTTGTGGATATTAGCTACCGTCACAAGAAAGCCGTTTACAGGGACTTCCACTACAGCCACAAAATCTCAGACAAACTGGTGAGACTGCCGGATTCTCTATAGATTATCGGGTCTGGGAAGCAGCGCTGGCGGAGGAGGGAAGGGAAGAAGAAGAGAGGTCACAGGTCCGGCCTCCTGCTGAAGTTAAGGAACCGTCTGAACAAGCCTCCCCTGCTGAGCCTGTATCTCGTGCTGTGTTTTTATTGTATCAGAAGTCAGGATTCACAACTGGGAATGACGTCACAACCGAGCTGACGGCTGATTAGCACCATCCAAAAACATGCATGGGGATTAGGTTAACTGGTTAATTTAAATTGTCCGTAGGTGTGAATGTGAGTGTGAGTGGTTGTCTGTCTCTATGTGTCCTGTGATGAACTGGACACTTGTCCAGGGTGTACCCTGTCTTTCACCCTAAGACAGCTGGGATAGCGGTGGATAATGGATGGATGGATGAATGTTAAACTCAAGGTCTTTGAAATGACTGATAATTATGAGTTGTTGTTGTTGTTTATTTGGCCTTATAAAACAGTGTAACACTCTGAGAGCAAAGCAAGTTCACTTTAATTTTAGGCATCGTTGGACTTATAGGATGGGCATGTACCTGCCATCCTCGGGCACTCTCCATATGAGAGGCTTTACCCTTGACCCACCAATGGGGTCACAGTTGAGGTATTAGAGCCTCCTCTCCACTTGGAGGTACGTTCATGTTACTGTTCTATAGTTGTTATTGTTAATTTTTAATTACTCACTGCTTGAAACATCAATGACAGGGTCACCCTGTCAAGAGGAGTAGAGTGCTGGCAAAGATGAAAAAGGACAAGACATGTTATATTTCTGCAAGAGACGCATATGTCAAAGCAAGAACATGAGAAGCTGAAGAAATTTGGATATTTGAACTCCTATTTTAGTTCCTGTAAAAACAGTCAAAAAAGAGCAGTAGTCACTCTGATATCCAACTCCACTAACTTTGAGCTTATCAAAGAAAACAGAGATAATGAGGGCAGATATGTAGTTATAAAAGGAAGGATAGACAGTGTCTTATCACATTTGCCAATATATACAGTATATGCTTCTCCAGAGAGTGATAGAAAGTTCTTTAAACTTCTATTCGATACAATTATCTCAGAAAGTGAAGGAATTTTAATTTGTGCTAGAGACTGGAACACAATCCTGAATTACTCCATAGATTCATCTAGTTCAAAAACACATAAGTCTCACAGATCAAAAGATCTCAATAGGTTAATTAAAGAGATGGGCTTGTTTGATGTTTGGAGGGATTTCCACTCCCTGGAAAAAGACTATATTCATTTCTCAGCCACTCATCAGGTATATTCCAGATTAGACTATTTTAATGAACAGATAGGTAGAGGTTGAAGGAGTGCTCTATTGGAACAGCTGATATTTCAAATCACAACTTTGTATATTTAAAGGAACGGTATGTAGGATGGTGGCCAAAACTGGTACTGCAGTCACTTTCAAATTATTGGAGAGAGGTGTCTCCCCTCTCCCTCTCTCCTGACTAGAGGTTGCCAGCTAGTCTGCAGGATCCAACAGGAACAGAAAGTGTAACAGTGAATGAAAAGCAGCCACCTTGGGCATCACCATGGATACTTAGAAGGAGTAAAATGCAGTGGGGGAGAGCTGTGGAAGGCTGGGGTAAAGTGAGTGGAGCTCTGGGTCGGGGGCTGCGGATCCGCGGTGATAGTGGCCGATCGGGAGCGCTACTTTCCGGTCAAGGTCGACGGGTAGCGCCGGGTGTCTGTCTGGAGGTCCAAAGTTTCAAAGTGTAACAGTGAATGAAAAGCAGCCACCTTGGGCACTTAGAAGGAGTGAAATGTACCAGAGGAGAGCTGTGGAGGGACGGGTAAAGAGAGCGGAGCTCTGGGGCAGTGGAGAGTCCCCGTTCGCCTTCAGCCGTCTCCATCTTTCAAAGGCATCTCCTATACAAATCCTTGTTCTATTTCGGACTTTGTCACGATGTGTTTCAGATTCATAATGAGGTCTTTTAGGTTTCATAACGTTAGACGTTATTTATCCAACACATTCGTAGCTGCAGCTGTGGTAACGAGAGCAGACTTGGCAACCTGGGTGCTGACACACTACTGACTTGGTGATTTGGAGATACAGTGGGTCCGGAAAATATTCAGACCCCGTTAAATTTTTCACTCTTTTTTTCATTGCAGCCATTTGCTAAAATCAAAAAAAAGTTCATTTTATTTCTCATTAATGTACACTCAGGACCCCATCTTCATAGAAAAAAACAGAAATGTAGAATTTTTTGCAAATTTATTAAAAAAGAAAAACTGAAATATCACATGGTCAAAAGTATTCAGACCCTTTGCTGTGACACTCATATTTCACTCACATGCTGTCCATTTCTTCTGATCCTCCTTGAGATGGTTCTGCGCCTTCATTGGAGACCAGCTGTGTTTAATTAAACTAATTGGACTTGATTAGGACCTGTCTATATAAGACCTTACAGCGCATAGTGCATGTCAGAGCAAATGAGAATCATGAGGTCGAAGGAACTCCCCAAGGAGCTCAGAGACAGAACTGTGGCAAGGCACAGGTTACAAAAGAATTTCTGCAGCATTCAAGGTTCCTAAGAGCACAGTGGCCTTCGTAATCCTCAAATGGAAGAAGTTTGGGATGACCAGAACTCTTCCTAGACCTGGCTGTCCAGCCAAACTGAGCAATCGTGGGAGAAGAGCCTTGGTGAGAGAGGTAAAGAAGAACGCAAAGATCACTGTGGCTGAGCTCCAGAGATGCAGTAGGGAAATGGGAAAACCTCTTCCAGGGTGCTCAGGACCTCAGACTGGGCCGGAGGTTCACCTTCCAACAAGACAATGACCCTAAGCACACAGCTAAAATAACAAAGGAGTGGCTTTGTAACAACTCTGTGACCATTCTTGACTGGCCCAGCCAGAGCCCTGACCTAAACCCAATTGAGCATCTCTGGAGAGACCGGAAAGTGGCTGTCCACCAACGTTCACCATCCAACCTGACAGAACTGGAGAGGATCGCCAAATCCAGGTGTGAAAAACTTGTTGCATCATTCCCAAGAAGACTCATGGCTGCACTAGCTCAAAAGGGTGCTTCTACTCAATACTGAGCAAAGGGTCTGAATACTGTTGACCATGTGATATTTCAGTTTTTCTTTTTTAATAAATTTGCAATTTTGCATAAATTTCTGTTTTTTTCTGTCAAGATGGGGTGCTGAGTGTACATTAATGAGAAATAAAATGAACTTTTTTGATTTTAGCAAATGGCTGCAATGAAACAAAGAGTGAAAAATTTACAGGGGTCTGAGGACTTTCCGTGCCCACTGTAGATGGAGGGTGGAGCATCAAAACACAACATGACAACATCAACATCAGGTGAGGGCTGCAACTTGGCTTTTTAAATGAGAATATCCTGGCTGGACTACTGTTGTCAGTGATATAAGTATTTGAAATGAACATGATTGTTTAATGTCTGGTGACGTATTAGGGCCATTTTATGATTAATTTAAATACATTTCTTACATATTGTACCTTTCAGTATTCACCTAAATGACAGGCCCCAAAGCAAATTATGGAGATTAAACATTAGTATCTTGAGTAATGAAACTCACACACACATCATCAGGTGATTGTATGCAGACTGACACAGTGGTGAGCTACACCGCTCTCATTGCAATATTTAATGTTTTACTGCAATATTACTGTTTCATTTTTTTCAGTCTCAACATGTTTCAAATGTTCATTTATACTGCTCATTTTTACTGTATAGCACTGATTTTAGTTTTCATCTGGTATGTTTGAAACACTTTTACTCCAATATATACCAGGGATCAGTTTCAATATGTGTCTACCGCTATTGATATTTTGCCTATTACGGGGGAAACAGAAGACCTGGAACTACTACTTGTGGGAAATTGCTAGGTTCCAGACCACTGAGCCTTCATCATTACAGAGACTTAGCTTCACCCGAAGATCCCCGATGCTAGCGTGCAGCTAGCAGGCTGCTCTCTGCACTGCTGGGATCGGACTGAGGACTCTGGTAAAAATAGAGGTGGGGGGCTTTGTATCTTACGTGCTCCCCAACATTGACTATGTTTGTTAAATGCCGGCCTTATTTTCTCCATAGAGAGCTGATTGTATCGTTACCCATCCCACCGGATGCTAATGCTAGCACATTGCTCTCTCTGCTGCTGAACGCCATGAATGAACAGCAGCAGGCCCACCATGATGCTGTTCACATTAGAGCTGAAGGCTTTGATTTATTGAGTGTCAGCTCTTTACCACCAGAAAAGAGTCAGTCAGTAGCCAGCAACTACCAGCCTCAAGCCTCCACCACTGTGGTTCAGCTTCATTCATATAATAATAATAGTGCATTGTACTTATAAAGCGCTTTTCATGACACCCAAAGTGGCTTCACAGTATAGATCCATTATTCCTTCACACTTGGTGATGGTAAGCTACATGTGTAGCCACACTGACGGAAACGTGGCAGCCAATCCACAACTACCGCCTCTCCGACCACCACCGAAGCATTCGTACGCACTCACACACCAGTGATGTCACTGGAGGCAAGGAGGGTTAAGTGTCTTGCCCAAGGACACAACGACAGATGGCCGGGGGAGGGGGACTCGAACTGCCAATCTTCTACCACCTGAGCCACACACACACACACACACACTCTCTCTCTCTCTCTGTCTTTCTCTTTGTTTCTCTTTCTCTTTGTTTCTTTTTCCGGGCTGCACCTCTCCTCCACCTTTTAACCATGATCAGCTGCTGGTCGGAGGAGGGGTGATCACCTGCAGGAGGAGAGTAGGGCAGTGACACCTTGTTTACTTATTGTTATTCCTGTAACTGAGCACTGGATAGATAATCAGAATCAGAAAAAGATTTATTGCCAGGTATAGTTAACACAATACGAGGAATTTGTTCTGGTGGGTTGGTGCAACATAAATATAGAAAAAAACAAGATAAAGTAGAAGATACAAATATAAAATATATAAAGTAAGAGTGTAATAGTGCAAAACAAGTAACAGTGTAACAATGCAAGAAACAGAGCCACGGAATTAAAGTATTTTTTACAAGAATGTTTGGAGTGCAAGATATATATTGATATTTATATTGATATTTACATTTATGCAGGTTTTGAGTGCAACTTTATGGTGTGGATGTGCAGCATGACCAGCAACAGTGCTGGTGATGTGTATTAATGAACACGTTAATGTAACGTACAGTCTATGAGGAGAGGGTGTCAGTGGGGGACCTGGGCCTTGTTTATGAGGCCGGTGGCAGACGGGAAGAAACTGCTCTTGTGGCGTGAGGTTCTGGTTTTGATGGACCGAAGCCTCCTGCCAGAGGGTAATGTTTGAAAGAGTTTGTGTCCAGGGTGGGAGGGATCGGCCACAATCTTACCTGCACGCCTCAGAGTCCTGGAGGTGTACAGGTCCTGGAGGGAAGGCAGACTGCAGCCAATGACCTTCTCAGCAGAGCGGATGATACGCTGCAGTCTGCACTTGTCCTTGGCAGTAGCTGCAGCGTACCAGATGGTGATGGAGGAGGTGAGGAGGGACTCAATGATGGAGGTGTAGAAGTGCACCATCATCTTCACTGGCAGGTTGAACTTTCTCAGCTATCACAGGAAGTACATCCTCTGTTGGGCTTTTTTGGTGAGAGAGCTGATGTTCAGCTCCCACTTGAGGTCCTGGGTGATAATGGTGCCCAGGAAGCAGAAGGACTCCTCAGTGACCACTGGAGAGTCTTTCAGGGTGATGGGGGTGAGTGTGAGTGGGGCTGAGTTCCTTCTGAAGTCTACAATCATCTCCACTGTCTTTAAAGCATTGAGCTCCAGATTGTTCAGGCTGCACTAGGACACCAGACGGTCTGTCTCCCTCCTGTAGGCGGACTCATCTCCATCAGAGATGATTCCAATGAGGGTCGTGTCGTCCGCGAACTTCAGGAGCTTGACAGAGTGGTGACTGGAGGTGCAACTGTTGGTCTAGAGGGAGAAGAGCAGAGGGGAAAGAACACACCCCTGAGGGGATCCAGTGCTGATAGTCGGACTTACTGTGCTCTGTAGTATAATGTACAGTATTCTGTCGTTATACTACAGTATTATTCATTTTTTACAGGAAACAGGCAGCGCTGTGGTTGCTTGGTGACAGCCAGCGTTCCCAGAAGGCCAAGCTAGAGGAGAGGACGATGACTCACCTGATCACCTGTCTGGATGACCTCAGCTTAAACTCCGCCCACAGCAGTCAGCATGAGGTCCTGAACACACACACACACACACGCATTGTGTATTGTGGGGACATGACATTGACTTACAATCATTTCCTAGACACTTCCGTTGACCCTAACCATATCCACTACCCATGTAATCCTAACCAAAGTCTGACCTTAGACTAACATGTTCTCCAAGTCTTCAGCCTAAAATGTAACCGTTAGCATTATGGGGACCTGCATTTTGTCCGCATAAGGATGGTGAGTCCCCACAAGGTGACTGTGTGAACAAATTTATGCCCCCATAACCATAAGTAATACCCGCTCACACACACACTCTCACTCACTATCTCATGGTGTGTTTGTATCGTCCTACAGGGTGGGGTTCTGGACTCTGGACTGGTTCTGACTCAGGGAGACAGACTGAGAGCCCTGAAGAGCCGCCGCCCCCCTCGAAACTCCGGAGCTCTCAGGTATCAAGTCCAACACCAGAACTTGAAACCAGAAGCTGAGACCAGATCATGAGACCAGAACCTGAGATCAGGCACTGAGACCAGACACGGACACCCGAACATGAGACTGGATACTGAGACCATAACCTGAGTAACCTGAGACCAGAACATGAGGGCTGTTTTCACAAAACTAGGATAAGGGATTGATCCAGGATGTCTTTTTTTCCACTAAAGCAGGGTCACATCATGGAGATTTATTGTGTGCAGCTATCTTGCTCCAGATCAGGCTAACAGCCAGGCTTAATTAATCCTGCTTCATACATACATACATATACTGTATTGCTAAAAGTATTCGCTCACACATCCAAATAATCAGAATCAGGTGTTTCAATCACTTCCATGGCCACAGGTGTATAAAATCAAGCAGCTAGGCATGCAGACTGCTTTTACAAACATTTGTGAAAGAATGGGTCGCTCTCAGGAGCTCAGTGAATTCCAGTGTGGAACTGTGATAGGATGCCACCTGTGCAACAAATCCAGTCCTGAAATTTCCTC
Organism: Synanceia verrucosa; assembly: GCA_029721515.1. Taxonomy (NCBI): domain Eukaryota; kingdom Metazoa; phylum Chordata; class Actinopteri; order Perciformes; family Synanceiidae; genus Synanceia; species Synanceia verrucosa. The sequence continues at coordinate 27,657,344 of CM056558.1, forward strand.
ACTCCTAAATATTCCACAGTCAACTGTCAGCTGTATTATAAGAACGTGGAAGTGTTTGGGAACGAAAGCAACTCAGCCATGAAGTGATAGACCACGTAAACTGATGGAGTGGGGTCAGTGGATGCTGAGGAGCATAGTGTGAAGAGATCACCAACTTTCTGCAAAGTCAATCACTACAGACCTCCAAACTTCATGTGGCCTTCAGATTAGCTCAAGAACAGTGCACAGAGAGCTTCATGGAATGGGTTTCCATGGCCGAGCAGCTGCATCCAAGCCATACATCACCAAGTGCAATGCAAAGCGTCGGATGCAGTGGTGTAAAGCACGCCATCACTGGACTCTAGAGCAGTGGAGACGTGTTCTCTGGAGTGATGAATCACACTTCTCCATCTGGCAATCTGATGGATGAGTCTGGGTTTGTCGGTTGCCAGGAGAACGATACTTGTTGGACTGCATTGTGTCAAGTGTAAAGTTTGGTGGAGGGGGGATTATGGTGTGGGGTTGTTTTTCAGGAGCTCGGCTTGGCCCCTTAGTTCCAGTGAAAGGAACTCTGAATGCTTCAGCATACCAAGACATTTTGGACAATTCCATGCTCCCAACTTTGTGGGAACAGTTTGGAGCTGGCCCCTTCCTCTTCCAACATGACTGTGCACCAGTGCACAAAGCAAGGTCCATAAAGACATGGATGACAGAGTCTGGTGTGGATGAACTTGACTGGCCTGCACAGAGTCCTGACCTCAACCTGATAGAACACCTTTGGGATGAATTAGAGCAGAGACTGAGAGCCAGGCCTTCTCGTCCAACATCAGTGTATGACCTCACAAATACACTTCTGGAACAATGGTCAAAAATTCCCATAAACACACTCCTAAACCTTGTGGACAGCCTTCCCAGAAGAGTTGAAGCTGTTATAGCTGCAAAGGGTGGACCGACGTCATATTAAACCCTATGGATTAGGAATGGGATGTCACTTAAGTTCATACACTGCCTGGCCAAAAAAAAGTCTCCACCAAAAAAAGGTCACACACTCTAATATTTAGTTGGACCACCTTTACCTTTGATTATGCGCTGTGGCATTGTTTTGATAAGCTTCTGCAATGTCACAAGATTTATTTCCATCCAGTGCTGCATTCATTTTTCACCAAGATCTTGCATTGATGATGGTAGAGTCTGACCGCTGCACAAAGCCTTCTCCAGCACATCCCAGAGATTCTCAGTGGGGTTAAGGTCTGGACTCTGTGGTGAAAATGATGCGTCATGCTTCCTGAACCACTCTTTCACTATTTGAGCCCGATGAATCCTGACATTGTCATCTTGGAGTATGCCCGTGCCATCAGGAAAGAAAAAATCCATTGATGGAATAACCTGGTCATTCAGTATATTCAGGTAGTCAGCTGACCTCATTGTTTGAGCACATATTGTTGCCGAACCTGCAGTAATTATCCAATAGGAAGCTCGTACCTATTTGCTTAGTCAAATCCAGGTGGCGACTTTTTGTTTTGGCCAGGCAGTGTATGTGAGTCAAGGCAGGTGAGCGAATACTTTTAGCAATATAGTGTATATGTTTGTCTGTATGTCTTTCCCTTTTCATCCATTTCTCGTTACAAATTAATAATTTAACAATACTCTGGTGGATTACTTGTTTGCTGAATTACAGCTATTCTCTACCAGTCTTGCTTTGCAATTTAATTATTGCAGCTGTTTCCTTTTTTTGCTGATAATATCTTCTATTCCATTGTAGCTTTCCACAGTCAGCTTTTGTTTGGCCTCATAAAAAGTGAGACGTACCGTCCTCTCCATGTTTTCATCCATTAATCTATGATTGTCCTGTGGTCTACTCTAGGAAGCCTGAACAGTTTAGCTGAATTAGTTCCACCTGGATGAACAAAGTGGCTCCTTTTCATCCTAGCTGATCATGAAACAGACTGATCCAGGATGAACAGATCAAGCCTCCTTTCTCAGTCATACTGGATGTTTAAATCATGAATGAAGATGATGATGAAGAGTTTAAAGAGAGTTTTCTTTCAGGGTGGAGGAGATGAAGACACACAGCAGGTCGGCCTCTCAGCCACTCAGGTAACTCCTCAGGTGATTTGTGTGTCTGCATGTACAGATGTTTGTCTGTAACCAGAATAATGACTTAAAATCTGTCAAAGTATTGATTATTGGCTCAGTGGTTTTTCTGCTGCTTCATGATAGAATTGAATAGAACTTTGTTGTCGTCAAACAATGATAGGCAGTTGAGCAGCTCTTTGATTGATTTGGCAGCATAAGACACATTAAAGGAACCTATGTAGGATGGTGGCCAAAACTGGTACTGCAATCACTTTCAAATTACTGTAGAGCGGTGTCTCCGCTGACTAGAGGTTTCCAGCTTGGCTGCAGGATCCAACAGGGACAGAAAGTGTAACAGTGAATGAAAAGCAGCCACCACGGGCATCACCATGGACACTTAGAAGGAGTGAAATGTATCAGAGGAGAGCTGTGGAGGGACGGGGTAAAGAGAGTGGAGCTCCTGGGCGGTGGACAGGGGGTATGTGGTGAGGAGTGCTTCTGCCCGGCCGCTTTCAACCGTCTCCATCTTTCAAAGGCATCTCCTATACAAATCCTTGTTTTATTTCAGACTTTGTCACAACGTATTTTGGATTCATAACGAGGTCTTTTAGGTTTGGTAACGTTAGACATTATTTATCCAACACGTTCATAGCTGCAGCTGTGCTAACTAGAGCAGAGATGCTGACACACTACTGACTTGGTGATTGGGAGATAGATGGAGGGTGGAGCATCAGACCAAAACACAACATGACAACATCAGCTGAGGGCTGCAGCTTTTTAAATGAGAATATCCTGGCTGGACTACTGTTGTCAGTGAAATAAGTATTTGAAATGAACATGATTTCTTAATGGCTGCTGACATATCAGGGCCATTTTATGATTAATTTAAATACATTTCTTACATATTGTACCTTTAACTCTTTGAGTGCCGTTGACATATTTATATGTCAGAGTGTTTTCAGCAGAGGGTCCCTGATCACGGTCTCCCACAGCCTGTGAGTAATATTGGGGCTTCATGGATTTGTAGTCAGAGCATAAAGAGATGGTATACACCACAGAGATCAAAACAGGAAGTGGAGACAATCAATATTAGAGAGCAAAACAAACAGAATGTGGATAAAAAGTGGTGATTTTGGTGAAAGTGTCCTCTACTCTACCTCTGATAAAACAAGAATGGAACAAGGTAAAAACAAACATTTTTTTCATGATGAAATAGAGTCTCTTCTTTCATTTGAGCTATTCACTGTTTTCAGAGTCATAGTACTAAATATTCTGTGGGTCTAGAAATATGACTGAAAATGGACAAAAACACTGGCACAAGACACTTTTTGTTTTATAAATCGGCTGAGTTAAATAGCCTGACAAGCCAGACTATAACATCAAATGTATAGCCTGGGGGCAGTTCATAGGTAGAGTTGAAGCCGGTGGGTGGGACCAACCGTTGTCATTCAAACTGCCTCTGCACGTAATAGGCCAGCGCTATGACCAATCAGAGCAACGGACAATGTGACGCTACCAGCGGAGCCAGCTGGTATATTAGACTTTTGCCGTAACCTGTCAGCAAAAACAGCACATACATCTTTCTTTAAAACAGATGACTTGAGTGCTTCTTTCTGCTCAACTTTTAAAGAAAAGCCCAAGTCTAACTCTTCCAAAATCGCTGACAGCGCCGATTCAAACGACCGCTGTTCGTTAGCCACAGCCATCTTGGTTGTTTTGCTCTATCTCCAGTGTCATGCAGCCCTGTCGTCATTGTGCTACACCCACCCAACGACTCGCTACACAGATACAAAGGGTTGAGCTCCCCCTACTCTTCAACAGAGCGTGGTAGAGCACTGAGATCACCTTACCTATCTTCTCTTTATATGCGTCAGTTATTACCCTTATTATTTCATTCTGCTCTGTGGTCGTATCAATCTTTATTTCCCTTATATTGTAATCCCTGGCCTGTAGATATCTAAAATAATCAGTTCTAGCCAAATGAAATTTGTCTTTTAATTTTTGAATGCTCTGCATTTCTCTGTTTTCTATCATTGTACACATTGCTGTGATACCTTCTCTGGCCCATCTCTTAAAACCCCAATCTTCCCTTCCTGGCTGAAAATTAGTATCATAAGTCAACCATCTCAGAATTTTTGTCTCTTTTTCTAATTTATATCTTTTTATTATTGTGTTACAAATGTTTAGAGTGAATTTAGTAATTCCGTCCAAATTGTTTTCTTCTTCCTTAATTCTTCGTCCCCAAGTACTTTTTGGATCTGATAGTCCCCAGCCTTCATTTCGATACCTTTCCACTTGGCTACATAGTTCTCATTACACTAACATGCTACGGCTCTGGGGTGCATTTCCCAAAAGGTTCGTTGCTAACTTCGTTAGCGACTTTCGAATGATGGATCTACGACGCAGGTGTTTCCCAACAGCATCGTCCGAACGACGCAACTTCCGATGTTTACAACTAATGTAGTCCGATGCATCGTTCAATTCCAGCAGCTTGAAAGATGGAAGCACGCAGGGACATGCAGGGGTCAGGAGGATGAAAATAAAATAAGAGATAAAGTACCAAACTGTATACTGTAATAGATACATAAGAGGAATGCAAGGTGCAGATTATGATAAAATATGATAACAGATAATAATACGAGGTGCAATTTTTGATAAACTATGAGAGAAAAAAGAGAAACAGAAATATGAAAGTCTGACAGTTACAGTGCAGTTGCAAATGACAGTGTGTAACACAGTTACACAGAAGATTTCTAACTGGAAATAAGTCATCATTAAAGCAGTCCAATTGAATAAGGTAGTGACCAACAATTGATGAACAAGTGATGTTAAATCGTCACAAATATTGCAAAAACACAACTCAGGAATCGGCTACATTTTATCTGCCAGCAAAAGTAAAACATCTTATTGTCCTCAGGAGGATTTGAACCCATGCCTAACTAAATGCCATGTTGACACGCAACAGTGCTAACACTCTAACCACTGTCCTATCCCACCACAGAGTATTGCAGGAGCTGTAGGGATATATAGGCTAGATGTATATATTTTATGTCTTCAATTCATTACGATTATATGAAAGAGACAGCATTCAGTTCTTGCTTTCAATGAGTAGAGAACATGATCATGTTGATGAATATTTCCCAAAGTTGCTAAAGATCACACTGGCTGAATAGAAATAAAACTGTTTCTGTCGTCAACACGCTTTCAGCAACCATTGCATCCGAGTGCTCTCCGAACGCTTCCGAAACATCTGGAAACTACGTCGTTCGGACGACGGAAGTGCAAACTAACGTCGTTCCAACTTACGTAGTACGATGGTAGTTGGAGATTTTTGGGAAACGGTCGGAAAGGGGAAGTTCGGTCGTTTTTAAGTACTGCGTACTACCGTGGTTTCATGCTAACTTCTGTCGTTATTTGGGAAACGCACCCCTGATCTGTGCTGCATAAGAGCAATCTTTAAAATTTGGAACTGCCATTCCACCTTTCTCCTTAGGTAGTTGCAGTGTTACAAGTTTAATTCTGGGCCACTGCCCCCCCCAAATGAACCTTGATATATCTTTATCCCATTCTGTAAATTGACTTTGTGGTATAGGTACAAGTAAGGAATGATAGAGATACAACACTCTTGGCAATATGTTCATTTTCACTATTTCAATTCTTGAACTAAAGTCTAAAGTTTGAATTGCCCACCTTCCTAAGTCCCTCTTAATGTTTGTGTTGATCTGTTTGTAATTTGCGTTGTATAACTTGTCTACCCCTTTTGTGATATTCACTCATAGGTATTTAATTTTGTCCATGTCCCATCCCGTAGTTAAGTGCCAATATCTGTCCTAGTCACATTAAGTTTGTACCCAGAGTATTGTCCGTATTCTTCCAACAAATTCATTAGATTCGGAAAGCTTGTGTCTGGCTGTCCAATGTATGCTATTACGTCATTTGCAAATAGACCCAATTTGTGTTCTGTACCACTTACCTCCACCCCCGTAATATTCTGGTGCTGTCTAATTGCTTGGGCAAGTGGTTCTTTAAAGATATCAAAAAGTATTGGGGATAAGCAACAGCCCTGTCTTGTTGACCTCTTTAAACTAATCCGACCGGTCACGCTCCCATTCAGCTTCACTCTCGCTGTTGGTTCCTGATAAAGTGACTGAATACATTTAACTGAATCCTCATTCAAACCAAACTTTTTTAAGATGTTATACAGAAATATCCACATCACTCTATCAAAGTCAATATTCACAAGCACTACACATTCTCCCTTCTCTCTGGCCTCCTCCACTATATGAATTGTTTTTCTTCAGTTATCCTGTGCCTTCCTCTAATAAAACCGGTCTGGTCTTTGTCTATAATTTCAGGCATGAATGTTTCAAATCTTTTAGAGATTATGGAGGTATATATTTTATAATCTACATTAAGAATAGATATTGGTCGATAGCTACCACACAATTCTCTATCCTTACCTTCTTGTGGAATTATTGAGATTATAGCTTCTGTCCAGGATAGTGGAATTTTGCCCTCCTTTATGGTATATTTAAATGATGCCAACATTACTGGGCTTAATTCCTCCTTGAATATCTCATAGAATTCTGAGGGAAACCCGTCGCTACCAGGTGACTTATTGGTTTTTGTTCTACTGATTGGATTCCCCATCTCTTTCTCTGTAATGTCAGAATTTAGCGCTCTGTTCTGCTCTTCCTCAATTCTATAAAAAGAAGTGACTGAACTTGTGAAGATAGTTGGTTGTCTCTCACTCATCTGTACTGATAGAGAGCAGTAATCAATACATGTATTGATCATTATATATGTCTGTGATCAGATGGTCAATGGGTGGCAGTCAAGGTCCCGCCTCCCCTCTCAAGCCCTCCAAGTTCCCAGCATCCTCTGCTGCCACCAAGAGGATTGGAAGAAGTCAGTCGTCAACGGCGTCCAACTTCAGGAGGTCTGTGTTAATACACTTCCTGTCTGATTCTCCTACTTCCTGTTTGACTCTCCTAACTGACCAGTGTACAGGGTAACAGTGTCATTTCATTTATCATCTCATTTATTTATTAATATATATGTATGTGTGTATACTGTATATGTGTAGATGTACACACGTGTGTGTGTGTGTATATATATATATATATATATACGTACACACGTGTGTGCGTGTATATATATATATATATATATATACACACACACATATATATGTGTGTGTGTATATATATACATATATACAAATATGTATATGTTTATATATGTATATATATATGTATATATATACACATGTATATGTGTATATATATACGTATATATATACATATGTGTATATATATATATATACACACATATATATCTATACACATATGTATACATATGTGTATATATATATACACATATGTATATCTAAGGGTTGTCAAAATTAGTGCATTAATGCAGATTAATCCATCATAATTAATCTGATAAAAAAAACAAAAAAACAAATTATGCGGGGCAGACAGAGAAACCAGAGTGTGAGTTACTTTCTATAATATGTAGTATGTTAGATATATCTTATCCAGTGTATATGGTTATATCTGCAGACAGGAATGATCTCCTGGAGCGGTCTATATCACAGCAGAGTTCAAAGAGCTTCCAACTGAAAATACTATGTAGTAATAGTACCGTTAGTACAGCTTGTATACAAATACACAGCCTGCTGTACCTGTTGGTAGTACTAATACACAGCCTGCTGTACCTGTTGGTAGTACAAATACACAGCCTGCTGTACCTGTTGGTAGTACAAATACACAGCCTGCTGTACCTGTTGGTAGTACTAATACACAGCCTGCTGTACCTGTTGGTAGTACTAATACACAGCCTGCTGTACCTGTTGGTAGTACTAATACACAGCCTGCTGTACCTGTTGGTAGTACTAATACACAGCCTGCTGTACCTGTTGGTAGTACTAATACACAGCCTGCTGTACCTGTTGGTAGTACTAATACACAGCCTGCTGTACCTGTTGGTAGTACTAATACACAGCCTGCTGTACCTGTTGGTAGTACTAATACACAGCCTGCTGTACCTGTTGGTAGTACTAATACACAGCCTGCTGTACCTGTTGGTAGTACTAATACACAGCCTGCTGTACCTGTTGGTAGTACTAATACACAGCCTGCTGTACCTGTTGGTAGTACTAATACACAGCCTGTGCTACCTGTTGGTAGTACTAATATACAGCCTGCTGTACCTGTTGGTAGTACTAATACACAGCCTGTGCTACCTGTTGGTAGTACAAATACACAGCCTGCTGTACCTGTTGGTAGTACTAATACACAGCCTGCTGTACCTGTTGGTAGTACTAATACACAGCCTGCTGTACCTGTTGGTAGTACAAATACACAGCCTGCTGTACCTGTTGGTAGTACTAATACACAGCCTGCTGTACCTGTTGGTAGTACTAATACACAGCCTGTGCTACCTGTTGGTAGTACAAATACACAGCCTGCTGTACCTGTTGGTAGTACTAATACACAGCCTGCTGTACCTGTTGGTAGTACTAATACACAGCCTGCTGTACCTGTTGGTAGTACAAATACACAGCCTGCTGTACCTGTTGGTAGTACTAATACACAGCCTGCTGTACCTGTTGGTAGTACTAATACACAGCCTGCTGTACCTGTTGGTAGTACTAATACACAGCCTGCTGTACCTGTTGGTAGTACTAATACACAGCCTGCTGTACCTGTTGGTAGTACTAATATACAGCCTGCTGTACCTGTTGGTAGTACTAATACACAGCCTGTGCTACCTGTTGGTAGTACTAATACACAGCCTGCTGTACCTGTTGGTAGTACTAATACACAGCCTGCTGTACCTGTTGGTAGTACTAATACACAGCCTGCTGTACCTGTTGGTAGTACTAATACACAGCCTGCTGTACCTGTTGGTAGTACTAATACACAGCCTGCTGTACCTGTTGGTAGTACTAATACACAGCCTGCTGTACCTGTTGGTAGTACTAATACACAGCCTGTGCTACCTGTTGGTAGTACTAATACACAGCCTGCTGTACCTGTTGGTAGTACTAATACACAGCCTGCTGTACCTGTTGGTAGTACTAATACACAGCCTGCTGTACCTGTTGGTAGTACTAATACACAGCCTGCTGTACCTGTTGGTAGTACTAATATACAGCCTGCTGTACCTGTTGGTAGTACAAATACACAGCCTGTGCTACCTGTTGGTAGTACTAATACACAGCCTGCTGTACCTGTTGGTAGTACTAATACACAGCCTGCTGTACCTGTTGGTAGTACTAATACACAGCCTGCTGTACCTGTTGGTAGTACTAATACACAGCCTGCTGTACCTGTTGGTAGTACTAATACACAGCCTGCTGTACCTGTTGGTAGTACTAATACACAGCCTGCTGTACCTGTTGGTAGTACTAATACACAGCCTGCTGTACCTGTTGGTAGTACTAATACACAGCCTGCTGTACCTGTTGGTAGTACTAATACACAGCCTGCTGTACCTGTTGGTAGTACTAATACACAGCCTGTGCTACCTGTTGGTAGTACTAATACACAGCCTGCTGTACCTGTTGGTAGTACTAATACACAGCCTGCTGTACCTGTTGGTAGTACTAATATACAGCCTGCTGTACCTGTTGGTAGTACTAATACACAGCCTGTGCTACCTGTTGGTAGTACTAATATACAGCCTGCTGTACCTGTTGGTAGTACTAATACACAGCCTGTGCTACCTGTTGGTAGTACTAATACACAGCCTGCTGTACCTGTTGGTAGTACTAATACACAGCCTGCTGTACCTGTTGGTAGTACTAATACACAGCCTGCTGTATCTGTTGGTAGTACTAATACACAGCCTGCTGTATCTGTTGGTAGTACTAATACACAGCCTGCTGTACCTGTTGGTAGTACTAATACACAGCCTGTGCTACCTGTTGGTAGTACTAATACACAGCCTGTGCTACCTGTTGGTAGTACTAATACACAGCCTGCTGTACCTGTTGGTAGTACTAATACACAGCCTGCTGTATCTGTTGGTAGTACTAATACACAGCCTGCTGTACCTGTTGGTAGTACTAATACACAGCCTGTGCTACCTGTTGGTAGTACTAATACACAGCCTGTGCTACCTGTTGGTAGTACTAATACACAGCCTGCTGTACCTGTTGGTAGTACTAATACACAGCCTGCTGTATCTGTTGGTAGTACTAATACACAGCCTGCTGTATCTGTTGGTAGTACTAATACACAGCCTGCTGTACCTGTTGGTAGTACTAATATACAGCCTGCTGTACCTGTTGGTAGTACTAATACACAGCCTGTGCTACCTGTTGGTAGTACTAATACACAGCCTGCTGTACCTGTTGGTAGTACTAATACACAGCCTGTGCTACCTGTTGGTAGTACTAATACACAGCCTGTGCTACCTGTTGGTAGTACTAATACACAGCCTGCTGTACCTGTTGGTAGTACTAATACACAGCCTGCTGTACCTGTTGGTAGTACTAATATACAGCCTGCTGTACCTGTTGGTAGTACTAATACACAGCCTGTGCTACCTGTTGGTAGTACTAATACACAGCCTGCTGTACCTGTTAGTACTAATAGTGATACTATTACTCACACTGGTTCATAAAGATGTGAACCAGGTTTAAACTTAACGTGGTGGTGTAAAGCTGTTGCTGTGTCAGGTGACCACGTTTGTCTGTTGTTGTTTACCTGCATGTTTTTTGTATATAATGTTCTCCCCCCAGCTCTCGGTTGGCCAGCTCTCTCAGTGATCTTTATGCCGCCAACATGGAGGACAGAGGTCCTGCCTGCTCCTCACTTCCTCCCTCCTCACTTCCTCCCTCCTCTGTATCTATCAGCTCCACCTCGTCCCCTCTGGTCCCCCCCACTCTCTGTAGCTATGGTAACAGCCCTCGCGGTACATTGCATGATGGTGGTCCAGCAGCTCCCAGCAGGCCTCAGGACTTCAGTCCCTTCAGGGGTCCAGGACCCTACAGTGCTCCAAAGGGCCCGTCGGGGCGCTACCTGAGCCGCTCCATACCTGTAAGTCCTCTGACACAGCAGCAGCTCAGCCACGCCCCTCTCTTCTGATTGGTTCTCTTTGCTCTGACATTATTTCACAACTGATACTTCGTTTAATTAGACCAGACACTTTCTTAACTTCTAACATGAAAAGGAAGATTCATTCAGTCTTCAGATGGCCCTTAAATATGATGCTGCAGCAAGCTTAGCCTAGCTTACTTTAACGTAGCCTAGTTAAACCTAACCTTGCTGAACCGAGCTTAGTTTGACGTAGCCTAGTTTAGTTTAACGTAGCCTAGTTAAACCTAACCTTGCTTAACCTAGCTTAGTTTAACGTAGCCTAAGTAAACTTAGCCTACAAAGCTTGACTGGAAGTGGGAAGAAAGAGCTAGTCACTAAATATCCACTTCTATAGTCTCCAACTGGAGGAGATGCAGCATCATTCAACCCTGACGACCAAGAATAGAGGAGCAGATAGACGAACGATGGTGGACTGATGAGAAATGATTGATTCGAACTAAGAGACTAAACGTTGTTCACTTGTTAAAACTAGAAGAACAGAATGATCCACTGAACAACCAAAGTGTAGAGCTTCTCCCTTTTCACTGTGCAAGAATCAAATCAGTATAAAAATAAGGAATAGATATGAAAAATAAATATATAAATCTTAGAATGTAAATAAGATAATAAAATAAAAAATGCCTTATATCCAAATATGAATTTACAACAGAGATAAATACTGAATACGTAAACAGGAAATGTCCAGAAGTATTGCAGTGGATGTTAGATGTTAAGTGCAGACAGATATATTTTTAATGTCATTAATGTAGATTAAAATTAATGATGTTTAATTCTGATTAATCAAAATTAATCCACATCAAAAAAAAAAAATAATGGTTTGATATATATATATATATATATATATATATATTACATTACTTTGAAACAGACCTTTTGATAATCCACCACAGATTTTCAATGGGGTTCATGTCTGGTTATTAAGCTGGTCACTCTAAGACCTGGATACTGTGCTCCTGCAGCCAAGCTCTACTGGACCTGGAGGTGTGGACAGAAACATTCCCCTCACGTGAGCAGGAGGAAGATAAAGCTGGAAACTGAACTCATCTGACCACAGAATCCTCTTCCACTTCCTGGCTGTCCAGCTCTTGTGTTCTTGGGCCCAACGACACCAGACTAACCTCTGTCTCTCATTGATCATAGGCTTCTTGACAGCTTTGTAGGACCTTAAGCCATGATCTAAAAGTTGTCCATGTACAGTGCTGGTGGAACACTGGACACCAGTTTGGTTTGACCACTGCTGCTGAAGCTCCTGTGATGTCATTCGGCGGTTTTCCCTGCACATGCACATCAGGATACTGTCATTTCTGGCTGAAGGAACCCTTGGACGCCCAGATCTTGGTTTGTCTTCCAAGCTGTTGGTTGTTCTGTATTTCTGTAGAGTGTATACAACTGCTGAAGGACTGCATCTGCACTTCCTGGCTATCTGGCAGCAACTATACCCTTCCTGGCTGAGAATCTGGATCTTCAGACATGTTTCCTGCGTTAGTTTCCTTGTTTTAGTCATTTTTGTCTCTGAAGAACTGTCAACTGTGCTGGCTTTATATAGACACGAAGCACGGCAGCAAAACTTATGTCTTTGAATAAAAAGTACAACCTTCATTAGAGGATCGCTGGAACCAAAATCACCCCATACTCAAAAATTCTTGTCTTATGGAACCAATGAATTTTAAGTTTTAATGGCTTTTTTTTTTTTTTTAGAAGTTTAGTATTTTGGCTGTGACTGGAATAAAAGACTTTTAATGCAATATATCACAAATGCACGTGGTGTCTGAAAACTATTTTCCACCACTGTATATTTATGTTTCAAAAGGACCGTCAAAACCACAAACTGGATGTTTACGATGATATGTGACCACTGTCTCTCTCTGTTCTGTCTTCCAGTCTCTTCAGTCAGAGTACATCGAGTACTAGGAAGTACCAGGAGTACTAGAAGTGCTTGAAGTACCAGAAGTACAGATCTGAGGACACATTACCCACAACCCCCTCTGATCATAAGATGGAATCTACGTGTATTTAGATAAAGAAGACGGATTTTATATTTCTATTGGTGACAGAAGAAGATATTTTGTTTTAGATTTTTTATGATCAGCTGACGACTCTCCATCGTCATGGTTACAGTATTTTCTTTCTCAGACCAGTGATTGGTCTGTTTATTCCTTTCTAAGACAGCAATAATAATAATGATAATAGTTTAGATAATATTTCTGTTTTTATTTAGGGGTTGCGCGACATTAGACAGATATAACAATAGTAATATATATAACTAAATATAAAATAAATCATATTATCATTAATAATATTATGGGCTGTTGATCACGATTTGTTGTCTCCGTAGAGACAACAGCAGTAATTATGTTGTAAACAGTGACCTTTGACCTCTGGCAGGCCAGTTAAAATGATGGTGATGTGTTTACTGACCAGATGTCGTTGTCACTACCCGATCCATACCAGAAACGCGATTTGAACTGCGCATGTGTAAAACTGGCGTCACTGCCTCTCCTCACAATTTTTGGGACAGAGCTTCGTCATTGTCGCAACGCGCTGCTGAGTTGTAATATTTCAAAATAAAAACGGGAAAGATGTCTGTGAGGATGGATGTGTCAATCAATCAGCAGCTTCATGCTTTTCTCCTGAACGGAGGTTAGGGCATGTTTCAGAAAATCAACAACTCTGATCAGTAACTGCCGGAAAAATTTTTGGTAGGCTGTCAAGCGGATTTAGACACGTTTTGCACATGCACAGTACAAATCAGGTTTCCGGTACGGCTCGGGTAGTGACTGTAGTAAAAGGGAAGGTATATCCCGACAATAAAAATAAATGAAATGCTAATTTACTGTGAGAACAGGAAAAGACTCGGATCATTTTCTCAACAACAAAATCAACCAGGAAGTTAATTTATATGAATAAAATAAAATCTGGCTTTCTGGGGATCAGTTGACTGTTCTGAAGGCTCCGATTGGCCGAAAGTTGGACATTTAATATTGAACATTGATCAATCTGATAATATATCTACCTCTCAAAGAAAGAACATAAACTATAGTTTAATGAAATGTCTGTGAGCAACGTTAGTCTACAACTTCCTGTGAAGGTGTCCGTCCACCTATGTTGATATTTCTCTTAAGTGCCTTTAACACCTTAAACTCCAGGAGCTTTTATTTTGAAATGAACCACGTCCTGATTGGTGACGTTTAAATGAAGATCTTTAACTGTTTATTGAAGGAAAATGTCAGAAAATAACTTATAGATTTATTTTTTTCTGAGAAATAAATTAATTATTCTTGTGGCACATTACCCCTGGATTTATTTATAAATATTTATGTTTATCTGTATATACAGACTGATAGATATGGAGTCACATGACCACTCATCAGACTGATCAATACCAACCACTCAGTCTGTTTTCACACACTGAAGATCAAAGATCAAGAATTTTTTTTCACTTTAACTTAACTGAAATAAGTTATTTTTCTAATGAAAACAAACTTCAAGAGGAGTTCACCTAAACAAACTGAAAGAAAAAGAAAATAAAAAACAAAAACAGTCCTGTCCTGCAGAGGGCGCTGTGGTCTGCAGCTTCAGGGAGAGAGAGAGAGAGAGAGAGAGATAAACTGTGGACACAAAGGGTTTCAGGGTTTCAGATTTGTAGATCGACTGTTTCATATCCGGAACTGATTTTAGAGAAACATCGGCTGGAAGGCAACGCTGCTACTCATCCATTCATCCGTCTGCTGTTTGAATCCAAAGAGGACATGTGTGTCTGCAGACTATCTGTTTTCTCAGGTAGGATTATTATTATTACTTTTAGTATTGTTATTACTGCCAGTATTTCTTTTCTTAAAGCATTTTGTGTTTTTATATTTAATATTCGTGGTATTTCTCAGTTGTTGTTATTGTGCCCAACCTTATTTTCTTCTGTAGAATAACAATAATACTAATAATGAAGAGAAAATAAAGAGAGAGCAACGTGACAAAAGAAGGGAAGAACGTTTTCATCTTCATTAAAACTGCACATCTTTGTATAGAAGCTACTGAATGAAACTATGTGTTTATTTCAACCCTTTGACTGTATTGATTTTTAACCAGTCCATCAGTAAACATCAAGTGACTCTATGAGAGGTCATGACCCAGCGCTTTGGAAACTGAACTTATGGATTTAATTTATCACTTTCTGTGACTTCATTAATATGTTAATGTTTCAAAGATCAGATTCAGTCTAATTTATCTTTATTGTGTTCATTGTAAAGCTGCAGATAATATAATATGAAACATAGCAATGTAACAATAAAAACAATGAATCAGTAAAACTGTAAAATGTAACATATATAATAATTTAACAAGAAAATATAACAATGCAATGATATAACAACGATATAATAATACAATATAACCATTAATGCTGTCAAAGTTAACGAAGCATTCAGCAAGGCCTTAAGTACATATTGATCATTTATAATCGGTACATTAATATACAGTACACTGGCTGCGTCTGAAATTCCATTCTAACGTGCTATTGAGTATGCTAAAACAGTACGTGAGATTTTTTTTAGTATGTCCGAAACCTTAGTATGAACCCAAATAGTGCGTGAGGTGCATGCTATTCCCAGTAAATATTACAGTGTGCAAGCACTGGACACTACTGCTGCTGGTAGAGGTAGAGGTGAGGTTGGCACGGGTTACCACGGTTACGCATCTCCAGTCCAACCCGCAAGAGGCTCTCAGGAAGTGCGTCACTTCCGCACTAAACAGTGCATCGGAAAAGATGCAAACTACATTCATTCACTCAAAAGTATGTTGAACAATACTACACATACTGGGTATGTAGTGTATAGTATGAAATTTCACGCACAACCTATATCTTCCTCTTACTATTATAATTTATTAGCAGTGTTGTTGTTTCCCTTCCCAGTTGTGCTGCTGGTGGCACCGTGGTGCATTCAGGGTCTGGGTGTGGACGTGTTTCCCAGAAGGCCTCTCTTCAAGCTCGGGGAGCGTCGGCAGCTCCAGTGTAGGGTCCAGGACTGTCCCATGATGCCGAGCGTCTCCTGGTCACTGCTGGGGGACCGGCCCTTGACGGCTTCCGTCAGCACCAACAGAACCTGGTCAGTGGTGACCTTTGACCCCGTGACAACAGAGCATGAAGGAGCTTTGCTGTGTCGAGTTGTCTGTGGAGGAGAAACCCGGCAGATCAAGACTTCCGTCAGGGTCTACTGTGAGTCCACCTACACACACAGTACTGAGTTTCTACTGCTGCACCTTTTGAAAATGTTTTGAATGAACTTTTATTTGTAGAGGAATTATTCTCCAGTGTGTAACAGTACTTTTACTGCAGGGCCTGAGTACTTCTCTCTGATATTACAATATTTATAGAATCATTTGATGCTGGAAACTGCTGAGTCATGATTTGTTTCCATTGTTTGGTGATGAGTCATCTGTCTTCTGCCCTTGGTCCAGCCTTCCCATCAGCCCCTCTGATCAGGGGTCAGGATCACCTGAGGCTGGGGGCAGAGTCCACCCTTACCTGCCAGGTGTCAGATCTTTACCCTGCCGAGCTGCTGACCCTCTGCTGGCTCAGAGGAGACGCCATTCTGCAGAGCATTATGGGAGATCCTGGCTCTGGCTCAGTCCGGTCTGAATACAAGTTCACCCCTCAGGAAACGGACTCTGGAGGAACCATCAGCTGCAGGGCCACCCTGGATCTGCAGGACCTGCTGGCTGAGGACCGGACAAGAGAGACCACCGTCCCCCTGACTCTGCTCTGTGAGTCCTCCTCATTAGTGTCTCTGGTTGTTGTCCCTCAAAAATAATTTGTGTCAGTAACTGAAAAAGAAGCAAACAGTCGTCTGCTGTTTGTTATCCAGCAGGACTGTTCGTTATCCAGTAGAACTCTTCATAGTCCAACAGCACTGTTTGTTATCCAGTAGGACTGTTCATAGTCCAGCAGAACAGTTTGTTATCCAGCAGGACTGTTTGTTATCCAGTAGGACTGTTCATAGTCCAGCAGGACTGTTTGTTATCCAGCAGGACTGTTTGTTATCCAGCAGAACTGTTCATAGTCCAGCAGAACTGTTCATAGTCCAGCAGAACAGTTTGTTATCCAGTAGGACTGTTTGTTATCCAGCAGGACTGTTCATAGTCCAGCAGGACTGTTTGTTATCCAGCATGACTGTTCATAGTCCAGTAGGACTGTTCGTTATCCAGCAGGACAGTTTGTTATCCAGCAGGACTGTTCATAGTACAGCAGGACTGTTTGTTATCCAGCAGGACTGTTTGTTATCCAGCAGGACTGTTCATAGTCCAGCAGGACTGTTTGTTATCCAGCAGGACTGTTTGTTATCCAGCAGGACTGTTCATAGTACAGCAGGACTGTTTGTTATCCAGCAGGACTGTTTGTTATCCAGCAGGACTGTTCATAGTCCAGCAGGACTGTTTGTTATCCAGCAGGACTGTTTGTTATCCAGCAGGACTGTTCATAGTACAGCAGGACTGTTTGTTATCCAGCAGGACTGTTTGTTATCCAGCAGGACTGTTCATAGTCCAGCAGGACTGTTTGTTATCCAGCAGGACTGTTCATAGTCCAGCAGGACTGTTTGTTATCCAGTAGGACTGTTTGTTATCCAACAGGACTGTTCATAGTCCAACAGGACTGTTTGTTATCCAGCAGGACTGTTTGTTATCCAGCAGGACTGTTCATTGTCCAACAGGATTGTTTGTTATCCAGTAGGACTGTTTGTTATCCAGTAGGACTGTTCATAGTCCAGCAGGCTGTTTGTTATCCAACAGGACTGTTCATTGTCCAACAGGACTGTTTGTTATCCAGCAGGACTGTTTGTTATCCAGCAGGACTGTTCATTGTCCAACAGGATTGTTTGTTATCCAGTAGGACTGTTTGTTATCCAGCAGGACTGTTTGTTATCCAACAGGACTGTTCATTGTCCAACAGGACTGTTTGTTATCCAGCAGGACTGTTTGTTATCCAGCAGGACTGTTCATTGTCCAACAGGATTGTTTGTTATCCAGTAGGACAGTTTGTTATCCAGCAGGACTGTTCATAGTACAGCAGGACTGTTTGTTATCCAGCAGGACTGTTTGTTATCCAGCAGGACTGTTCATAGTCCAGCAGGACTGTTTGTTATCCAGCAGGACTGTTTGTTATCCAGCAGGACTGTTCATAGTACAGCAGGACTGTTTGTTATCCAGCAGGACTGTTTGTTATCCAGCAGGACTGTTCATAGTCCAGCAGGACTGTTTGTTATCCAGCAGGACTGTTCATAGTCCAGCAGGACTGTTTGTTATCCAGTAGGACTGTTTGTTATCCAACAGGACTGTTCATTGTCCAACAGGACTGTTTGTTATCCAGCAGGACTGTTTGTTATCCAGCAGGACTGTTCATTGTCCAACAGGATTGTTTGTTATCCAGTAGGACTGTTTGTTATCCAGTAGGACTGTTCATAGTCCAGCAGGCTGTTTGTTATCCAGCAGGACTGTTCATAGTCCAGCAGGACTGTTTGTTATCCAGCAGGACTGTTCATAGTCCAGCAGGACTGTTTGTTATCCAGCAGGACTGTTTGTTATCCAGCAGGACTGTTTGGTATCCAGCAGGACTGTTCATAGTCCAGCAGGACTGTTTGTTATCCAGCAGGACTGTTTGTTATCCAGCAGGACTGTTCATAGTCCAGCAGGACAGTTTGTTATCCAGCAGGACTGTTCATAGTCCAGTAGGACTGTTCGTTATCCAGCAGGACAGTCTGTTATCCAGCAGGACTGTTCATAGTACAGCGGGACTGTTTGTTATCCAGCAGGACTGTTTGTTATCCAGCAGGACTGTTTGGTATCCAGTAGGACTGTTCATAGTCCAGCAGGACTGTTTGTTATCCAGCAGAATTGTTCATAGTCCAGCAGGACTGTTCATAGTCCAGCAGGACTGTTTGTTATCCAGCAGGACTGTTAGTTATCCAGTAGGACTGTTCGTTATCCAGCAGGACTGTTTGTTATCCAGTAGGACTGTTCGTTATCCAGCAGGACTGTTTGTTATCCAGTAGGACTGTTCTTTATCCAGCAGGGCTGTTTGTTATCCAGCAGGACTGTTCATAGTTCAGCAGGACTGTTCATAGTCCAGCAGGACTGTTTGTTATCCAGCAGCACTGTTCGTTATCCAGCAGGACTGTTCGTTATCCAGCAGGACTGTTCGTTATCCAGCAGGACTGTTCATAGTCCAGCAGAACAGTTTGTTATCCAATAGGACTGTTCATAGTCCAGCAGGACTGTTTGTTATCCAGCAGGACTGTTCATAGTCCAGCAGGACTGTTTGTTATCCAGCAGGACTGTTCATAGTCCAGCAGGACTGTTTGTTATCCAGCAGGACTGTTCATAGTTCAGCAGGACTGTTCATAGTCCAGCAGGACTGTTTGTTATCCAGCAGGACTGTTCGTTATCCAGCAGGACTGTTTATTATCCAGTAGGACTGTTCATAGTCCAGTAGGACTGTTTGTTATCCAGTAAGACTGTTCATAGTCCAGTGGGACTGTTTGTTATCCAGTAGGACTATTTGTTATCCAGCAGGACTGTTCATAGTCCAGCAGGACTGTTTGTTATCCAGCAGGACTGTTTGTTATCCAGTAAGACTGTTCATAGTCCAGCAGGACTGTTTGTTATCCAGCAGGACTGTTTGTTATCCTGCAGGACTGTTCATAGTCCAGCAGGACTGTTTGTTATCCTGCAGGACTGTTCATAGTCCAGTAGGACTGTTTGTTATCCAGTAAGACTGTTCATAGTCCAGTAGGACTGTTTGTTATCCAGTAGGACTGTTCATAGTCCAGCAGGACTGTTTGTTATCCAGTAGGACTGTTTGTTATCCAATAGGACTGTTTGTTATCCAGCAGGACTGTTTGTTATCCAATAGGACTGTTCGTTATCCAGCAGGACTGTTCCTTATCCAGCAGTACTGTTCGTTATCCAGCAGGACTATTTGTTATCCAGCAGGACTGTTCATAGTCCAGCAGGACTGTTTGTTATCCAGCAGGACTGTTCATAGTCCAGTAGGACTGTTTGTTATCCAGTAGGACTGTTCATAGTCCAGTAGGACTGTTTGTTATCCAGTAGGACTATTTGTTATCCAGCAGGACTGTTCATAGTCCAGCAGGACTGTTTGTTATCCAGTAGGACTGTTTGTTATCCAATAGGACTGTTTGTTATCCAGCAGGACTGTTTGTTATCCAATAGGACTGTTCGTTATCCAGCAGGACTGTTCCTTATCCAGCAGTACTGTTCGTTATCCAGCAGGACTATTTGTTATCCAGCAGGACTGTTCATAGTCCAGCAGGACTGTTTGTTATCCAGCAGGACTGTTCATAGTCCAGTAGGACTGTTTGTTGTCCAGTAAGACTGTTCATAGTCCAGTAGGACTGTTTGTTATCCAGTAGGACTATTTGTTATCCAGCAGGACTGTTCATAGTCCAGCAGGACTGTTTGTTATCCAGCAGGACTGTTTGTTATCCAGTAAGACTGTTCATAGTCCAGCAGGACTGTTTGTTATCCAGCAGGACTGTTCATAGTCCAGTAGGACTGTTTGTTATCCAGTAGGACTGTTTGTTATCCAGTAGGACTGTTTGTTATCCAATAGGACTGTGCATAGTCCAGCAGGACTGTTCATAGTCCAGCAGGACTGTTTGTTATCCAGCAGGACTGTTCATAGTCCAGCAGGACTGTTTGTTATCCAGCAGGTAACACTGTCATAAAACTCTTCCTGGCTGTAGAAACTTATAATTTATAAATATCAGATGCGAGCAGCTTCGTCTGACAAATCCTCCTCCTCCTCTTCAGATGCTCCTGTTGTCACGGTGATATCAGACTCAGTGGTAGTCATGGCCGGCTCTCCGCTTACTCTCATCTGTTCTGCGGATGGAAACCCAGAGCCCACGATCACCTGGCATTTCAAGTCAGCAGACGGCCGTTCTGAGCGGCGGGGTGGAGGCCGTCAGCTGGACCTCAAGGCAGTGAGTCCATCTGAGGCCGGACGATACGACTGTGAGGCCCAGAACAGCGAGGGGAACCAGACCGCTGATGTGGAGGTCACTGTTCACGGTGAGAGTAACGCCCCTGTTTCATTCCCTGTCTCTGCAGCCAACTCTACAGCCTGACACACCCTCTCCTCCACAGCTCCACCCACCAACACCTCCCTCTCAGTGAGTCCTGGTGAGGAGGTGCTAGAGGGTCAGCAGGTGACGTTTACCTGCCGCTCAGATGGAGCTCCGCCCACCAAGCTGGTGCTGAGGAAGGAGGGGGTGGCGCTTCAGATGACAGACCCTGCCTCTTCCTTGCTCTCCTTTAGCCTCCCCTCAGCCCAGCTGGAAGACTCCGCCCATTACCAGTGTGAAGCCTCCAACCAGTACGGGACTCACCTGGTGTCCAGCTCTGTCACCGTCACAGGTACTGGTTGAGGTTCAGGGTCAAGTTCAAGTCCAGGTTCAGGTCCAGGTCCTAGTCCAGGTTCAATATTTATTAATTTATTAATTTTTTTTTATTTTATGTCAACAGTTATGGCACATTAGAGTGATGAGGTAATGTTGTGATACAGTGATTATTGTGTTGTTACAGTACTACTACCTCACTGATGCAGCAGCAGGAAGCTCTCCATGGTTTCTCCTCCAGCTTGTTCCTCCAGAGCTCCTCTCAGGAAGTGGAGTCTCTGCTGAACCTTCTCTGTGGTGTTCACAGTCCAGAGAGGTTCTTGGTGATGTGGAGCCCAGAAACCTGAAGGGTTGGACCCTCTCAGCACATTCCTCTCAGTGTGCTCAGATGATCAGTGGGTCTGTGCTGCTGGTCAGTCCAGGATGATTTCTTTTGTTTTTGTGGTGCTCAGTGTGAGGTTGTTCAACAAACACCAGGCTGACAGTCTATCAACCTCATCTCTGTAGACAGAGAGGACCACGGTGGTGGTGGAGCTGGAGAGATGGGTTGGTGTACACTTAAATTTGAGTGTGATGGAGGTGGAGGTGGAGAGGTGGGTACCAAGCCTGACAGTTTGTGGACGGTTTGTCAGAAAGTCCTTATGCTGCGTTCACGTTGTATCAGAAGTCGAGATTCGGAACTGGGAATAACGTCACATCTGAGTTGACGACAAGTAAACAAGTCGGAAAACCAAGATGGACGTCTCCAATGAAAAGTTTGTTGTGCTTGCTCTGTTGGAATGCAGAAAGCTTATGCAGCAATATGAAGTCCTCAAACACAAAAGCAGGCACAAAGAAGATGCAGAGGGTGTGTATTTGTTCTCCTGCGTAATTATGTGTGGGAAAAACATTTGAGTCTACTGTAGGCTGTAACGTATAACGCTACACTGCGCTAAACCAGGGCGCTGCCATCTCGGATTATGATGCTGTGGTCTAGTCGCGGTTGGTGAAAACTTTTTACGAGTCAAAAAATCCGACTTCGAGCGGCATTTCATTTGATATTTACAACTCGCAACTCGTAAATTATGACTTACAAGGACGAACGCAGCATTAATCCAGCAGCAGATGGAAGAGTATAGTCCAAGGTGGGACGGTTAGGGTTAGGGCAAAAATACCAGGATGACGGTATTAAAGCTGAGCTTGCAGGTGGCTTAGTGTAGAGTAAAGCGTCCTCAGTATCCACTTTGCTCTGTAAGCAAACTGGTGAGGGTGGACTGAGTGGGGAAGTCCCTGATGTGGCAACCATTCTTCAAAGTTGTTCATGATCACAGGCTGAAGTTCAGCAGGTCTGTAATCATTCATGCTGTCAGTGGTTGTTTTTTAGTGATGGGACAGATTTCAGGCTGGAGGGGATGATGAATTGCTGCAGACAACATTTAAAAATTCTAGTGAAGACACCAGTCAGCAGGTCAGCGCAGGCTTTGAGTACCTTCCCAGATATTCCATCAGGACCAGCAGCCTTCCTGGTGTTTAGACTCCTCAGCACTTGTCTCACTTCCTGTTCCTGAAGCGTCAGTATGCTGCTGGAGGGTGGTGGATGTGATGAGACTGGATCTGGTCTGTCATTCTCAAAGCAGGCAAAGAAAAGGTTCAATTTCTCTGCCAGTGAGGCCTGAGGTGTTAGAAGACACCTTGTTACTCCTAATTTCCACTGGACACAGAACATCGCCAACGTCTGTCAAATTCCGATGTCCTTTGTCTGTCAATACCCAACAGATCCGCCTGCTGTGGCTCCGCCGGACAGCTGGTATTGCAAAAACAAGATCTGATTACTAACGAGATCTCATGAATTAATGTATAATCATGCAATATAGCGGGTTGTAGCAGAGCGTCAGTGAAAGAGAACCATCCTGTGTCCACTGAGTAGAAGGAAATCGATTATACAATCCGCCGCAAACACAGATTATTTTATTTTGAAAATAAACCTGATGATTTTGTCTGTACACAACTTCCTCTCAACGTCCGACAAAAATAGAAGCTCTGTTGATTTGTTTTGGTAGGCATCAGCAATCGTTCCGCATCCAGTCGAAATTAGGGGTTAGAGTGCAAGAAAAACAGTCCTGCAGCTGAGAAAGAGTGTCCTCATGTTGTTATTGTCTTTGTTTGTGGCCTTGTTTTCCTCTGGTGGAGCAAACATGATCCAGGGTTTTATCCCCTCTGGTGGAACACTTCACATACTGGACAAATCTATCTTTAAACATGCTTGATTGAATCACCGGCCACAACAAAGACTCAGTTGGGGTGGACGAGCTGCTAGCATATATGTAGCATCAGTGATCAGCGGATGAAGCCATATTCCATGATGAAAATAATGCAGCAGTTAAGGACAATGCTGTTAGTGGGGCACTGTAATGCCACTTTGTCCATTTTGTGGGTGATAGATCTGGCGTTGGTCAGGAAGATGCTTGGAAGTGGAGGTAGTGGTGGTCTGTTTCCTTAACTTAGCAGCTGGGCCCAATTGGCATCCTCGCTTCTGCTTCCTTTCCCTCTCCAGATGTCGTATGGAATATTGTTATTGTGTTGATAGTTGGCTTTTATGGATAAATTATACCTTAGCCCAAGGTCAGTTAAATCCTGATGGCTGTAGGTGAATGTTACCTAACAAAGATTCACAAAAAAGTTAAAAAGAAAAAGCACCAGACTGGAGAAGAAAGAGCTGCTGTACCCGTGCATGCAGCCATCTAGTGACATATTGCTAACAAATGTGTTAAAAGTTTAGAGCTTACAGCTAACATTCAGAGCTAGCCTTTAAAGCTAACATTTAGAGCTAACCATTAAAGCTAACATGTAGTGCTAATATTTAGCGCTAACATGTAGCACTAATAACCAACTGCAGATGAAGCTATTATCAGAATAATACAGATTAATATGTCAATATACGCATCAACCCGGATTATTAATATCTTGATATAATATTTCTGTCAGCTCACCCTCTGCAGATGGAGGTGAGTTCTCTGGTCTCTGCAGCTGAGAGGGGTTCAAGTCTGGTCCTGACCTGCAGCGCCTCTGGATGTCCCCACCCTCCCACCTTCACCTGGAAGAGGACAGACCAGGACCAGACCGTGCTTCAGGGGACAGACCAGGATGGATTGTCCCTGTTCTACCTGCAGGACCTGGACTTCCAGGATCATGGAGGATACAGCTGTGAGGCAGAGTGTGACTCTGTCATCAGGACCAGAGCCATACAGGTCCAGGTCTACTGTGAGTCTGAGATCTGTGTTTGACTATGCATATTTATTTCTACTGTGTGACTCCAAAGGAATAAATGTGATCCTGAGATCTTCTTGCAGAGGGTCTCGGAGGGTCGGAGAGGGTTTCCAGCAGTCAGAGGAAGACAAAAGTCCTCCCCTTTAGGGTCAGAAGTCCACTCTTAGTGGTAGCAGTAGCGGTAGTAGTAGTAGTATCAGTAGCAGTAATAGTAGTAGCAGTAGCAGTGATAGTAGTATTAGTAGTTGCAGTAGTAGTCTCTTGTCCCTCCAGTGTCTCTCAGTACTAGCAGTAGTATTAGTATTAGTAGTAGCATTAGTAGCAGACTGTCTCTCAGTCAGTTTGTTCTCATTCTGTCAGCAGCTTATGAACTAAAAACCTTCTTGCAGAAAGATCAGCTCCTTTCTGGATGGACTAGACTAGAGGACGTTCTCACTGAGACAGCTAAATTGTTATCGTAATATGTAATAATATTACTAGCATTTTCTTTCTGGAACTTTCAGAAACTTATTCCAGAAGGAAAAAGAGCAAATAAAGAAAGTATAACCAGTAAAGAGAAACTAACTGATGGTGAAACAAAGTGACGAAGAGCAGCTGCTGCAGGACGGGAGGACTTCCTGTCTCTTTATCTCATTTTGTTGAGTCCTGACAACATGAGTTCACCACTTTCCATCTGCTGACTGTCAGTGTCCCTGAACGCACCAAAAGTTCCATCTGCAGAAAACATAAAAATGAAGATGGATTTTCTTTCAGTGAACATGCTGATTTATTGATTTATTGATTATTGAGCAATAATCAGGGTCTCTGCTATGTCCTCCCAGCATTCCCATCTGATCCTCTCCTGGAGGATCCTGGTCCCGTCCTGCTGGGTCAGGAGCTGGACCTTCATTGTAACATCAGCAGCGTCTTCTCAGTCAATCAGATGAGGATCCTGTGGCTGTCGGGGAACGTGACACTGATGTCAGAGTCCTTCAGGTTCTCTGGGTCCTTACGGAACATCTCATCTGTTCTTCAGCACCGGGTCCAGGAGGATCAGCAAGTTCTGACCTGCAGGGCCGAGCTGTCTACACAGGATGGAGAAGTGTGGAGGACCAGGTGGACCAGTGTCCCCCTTCAGGTCCACTGTGTGTGTCTGAGGCAAAAAAAAGACCTCCTGTTTTATTGTGAAAATTTACTGAAAGTGTTGATTTTCTTCCTGCTCCCCTTGTGTTCCAGATCCTCCAAGGAGAACCTCCCTCTCAGTGAATCCTGGTGAGGAGGTGCTAGAAGGTCAGCAGGTGACGTTTACCTGCCGCTCAGATGGAGCTCCACCCACCACGCTGGTGCTGAGGAAGGAGGGGGCGGAGCTTCATAGGACAGACTCTGCTTCCTCCTTGCTCTCCTTCAGCCTTCCCTCAGCCCAGCTGGAAGACTCTGCCCACTACCAGTGTGAAGCCTCCAACCAGTACGGGACTCACCTTGTGTCCAGCTCCGTCACCGTCACAGGTAAGGCTAAAAGACTTGGACCCAGGACAAAGCTCCACAGGAACCTTCAGTCCTCCTCAGTCCAGTCCAATCTTTCTTTGTTTGTTGTCCAGCTCCTCCTAGGAACACCACAGTCGTTGTGCTCCCATCCACAGTGGTCCATGAGGGACAAAATGTCACCGTCTGCTGCCAGACCATCAGTTTTCCCCCATCAGCCATGGTCCTAAAGAAGCTAACCAATGGGATGGAGCTGTATTCAACCAATGGCACCTTCTTGTTGGTCAATGTCACGGCCAGAGACTCTGGGCTGTACCAGGTCAACGTGACCAATGACCTTGGACACCAGGTCAAAGTGTTCAGCATCAGCGTCAGAGGTCAGTCAGACCATTTCACTTAGAAAACAACGACAAAACAACAATCTGTTAATTTGTTCTGACCTCCCTGTCTCCTTCACACAGAGAGGAGAAACAGTCTCAGCGCTGTCCTTGTCCCAGTCCTCAGCACTGCCGCTGGGCTAGCAGCTGCTGCTGTACTCCTTGACTACCTAAGAAGGTCTAGGAAGAAAGGTTTCTATCAGCTGCCCCAGTCTGCCCCGCCTTCAGCCTGAGACTAACACTGGACTTTCACCTCCCTACCAGCTCCCAACATGAGGTTACCACTTCCCAACATGAGGCTACCAGCTCCCAACATGAGGCTACCAGCTCCCAACATGAGGTTACCACCTCCCAACATGAGGCTACCAGCTCCCAACATGAGGTTACCATCTCCCAACATGAGGCTACCAGCTCCCAACATGAGGTTATCACCTCCCAACATGAGGCTACCAGCTCCCAACATGAGGTTATCACCTCCCAACATGAGGCTACCAGCTCCCAACATGAGGTTACCAGGTCCCAACATGTGGTTATCACCTCCCAACATGTGATTACCAGCTCCCAAAAATGAAGCTACCAGCTCCCAACACGAGGTTACCAGCTCCCAACACGAGGTTACCAGCTCCTAATACGAGGTTACCAGCTCCTAATACGAGGTTACCAGCTCCCAACAGGAGGTTACCAGCTCCTAATACGAGGTTACCAGCTCCTAATACGAGGTTACCAGCTCCCAACAGGAGGTTACCACCTCCCAACATGAGGTTACCAGCTCCCAACATGTGATTACCAGCTCCCAACATGAAGCTACCAGCTCCCAACATGAAGCTACCAGCTCCCAACATGAGGTTACCACCTCCCAACATGAGGTTACCACCTCCCAACATGAGGTTACCACCTCCCAACATGAGGTTACCACCTCCCAACATGTGGCTACCAGCTCCCAACATGAGGTTACCAGCTCCCAACATGAGGTTACCAGCTCCCAACACGTGATTACCAGCTCCCAACATGAAGCTACCAGCTCCCAACATGAGGTTACCAGCTCCCAACATGTGATTACCAACTCCCAACATGAGGTTACCAGCTCCAAACATGAGGTTACCAGCTCCCAAAACGAGGTTACCAGCTCCCAACATGTGATTACCAGCTCCCAACATGAGGTTACCAGCTCCCAACACGAGGTTACCAGCTCCCAACACGAGGTTTCCAGCGCCCAACACGAGGTTACCAGCTCCCAACATGAGGCTATCAGCTCCCAATATGAGGTTACCAGCTCCCAATATGAGGTTACCAGCTCCCAACATGAGGCTATCAGCTCCCAATATGAGGTTACCAGCTCCCAATATGAGGTTACCAGCTCCCAATATGAGGTTACCAGCTCCCAACATGTGGCTACCACTCTTTTACATGGTTTTGACATTTCAACATGTGTCTACACTGCATTTATCAGCTTTGTACTTTAGTTTTGTGGAATCAAAGACTTTTAATCAGCGGTAACCTTTGATCTCTGTCCCTTTAACAGAAATCTCTGTCTTCTGTCTTTATGTGAATGATACATACACTACTAGTTAGTAGTTACCAGTTACTAGTTGCTAGTTACTTCTGTTTGTTTGTTTGATTTCTGATGTGAGGTGATGTGCTTTTATTAAACATATTTATTTCTTCCCTCTTGTTGTTGGAACGTGATCTGACTTCGTGGGAAACTCTGCCTTTCTCTTTCATTTCAGTATTTACTGGAAGTCCTTAGGACGTCTCGGTCCGTAACCATGACGACACCTAACCCGCTAAAACCATCAGTCCCAAGGACTAAAAGATAAAATGTTTTGAATGTTTCACACCACTAACTGAAAGTACTCCAGTCTTTGAAGATGAAACTGGATCCTCTTTGAGAATTTATGGGCCAGTGAAGGATGTTTGTCCTGAGGCCCTGTCCGAATGAAGACGGGTTTAGGAGTAAATCAAAGTTTTTTGTCATATGGTTGTTTTGTCCACACAAAGCTGGCGTTTCAGGAGCCTGTATAATTCTTTTTTGAAACACCCTTAATGCCACTGTGTTGTTTCTTTATGTCCAGCCTCTACAGATCTTTCTTGAATTGTGCCTCCCACACATGCACTTCTACTTGTGTTTCTTCTTTGTTGTTACACCCGTATACATTTCTTCTTTTCTGTTTTGTTGTTTGTGTGACTGTGTTACAGCGCCACCCACAGGCCAGTTGTATATATTACAACATTTCTGTGATTTGGTGGGGACAAAAACATTTCCTGAGGAGGTTTCAAAATGAAGTCGGCTCTGTTTCTGTGTGGACATGGCTTGAGGATCCTGAGGGTCTTGAGGGTTCCAGGGGTCCAAAGGGTCCTGAGGGCCCTGAGGTTCCAGACAGTCTAGAGGATCCAGAGGATCCTAAGGGCCCTGAGGACCCAGAGTATTCTAAGGGTCCTGAGCATCCTGAGGGTCCAGAGGGTCCAGACTCTGGTCCAACATGTTGACCAGACATGTCCAACCAATCCTTCGACAGAATTGTCCTGAATGTTCGGCTCTGGACATGCTTTATCGCCACCAGCTGGCAGCCAGTGGAACAATCTGCTCACTAAACTAACAACTGACTTATTTCCATGATTGAATAATTCTTGCAGAACCAGAAGAACCCTGTGATTCTGGTCATGGTTCAGTTTATTTCCTGGCTCTGTCTGAGCTGTTTAACGGGCTGAACGAATTAATTAAATGTTCTTTTGTTTTATGTCATCAACAGGAAGCTCATTAGCTCCTCAGCTTGTTGTCATGGAAACAGGACGGCTTCAGCTGTGAGGTGTGAATGAGGACCAGTTTCAATTCTTTCTCACATTTGTTTTGTCACTTCAGAATAAAAGGTTTGCTTGATTTTTTGAGCTCAGAGGGTATAGTTTAAATGTTTTCCAGATTTATTTTCACCATCTGCCAAATCTTCTCCAAAGTGTGTTTTAAATGTTCTGCCTTTGTCAGGTCACGTTTTATTTGTAAAAAGAAATGCTATTATACAACAGAGGTTTGTATCCTAAGATGTCTATGTTAGGACTATTTTTGTGTATTTGTCATCAATCAAACTGCAGGAGGTCAAAGGTCAGCTCATAACATTAATGTAACTGAAGTCGCTCCTGCAAATTCAGCTGAAAGTGTTGATAAATGTGTTTCTGCTGTTTTTCACTCGTCTTGCGTTCGGTGTCCTGCTAGGCCTCCATGACTTCTGACCTTTGCTGTGTGAAAGAGGACGAAGTGTTCTGCTGCGTCTTCTCATTTTAATCTTCTGGTATTTCCTGTCTGAGAAAGGTTTTCCTTGGTCAGCAGCTCCTTTAGACCTTTAGAGACCAGTAACTCTTCATCATCTTCATCTGAGTTGCTGTCCACTGTGTGGACCTCAGAGACCCTGAGTCCTGGTCCACTGTAGTGATAGGACAGCATGCCACTGGTCTTGGATCAGGTCCTGGTCTTTGTTTTAACCCTGCTTTCATTTTAGTCTTTGTCCTGATGAGCGTAGAATGACAGGATGTTCTTATATGGGTCCTGGTCTTAATCCTGTTCCTTCTCCATAAGACCCTATTCCTTGTCTTTGTTCTGGTCCACTCCTCCAGGACCAGTGTATAACGTTTCAGAATCAGAATCAGCTTTATTGGCCAGGCATGTTTTAAAAGAATACAAGTGACAACAGCAGCACACAAGGTAAAGAAATAATAAAATATGTGAAAGATAAGTGACAAACAAACAGCGGCTCAACTGAATTTAAATTAATTTATGCTGTGTGAGACAAAAAAGTGCAAATGACACATGAGATATTAAAATAGATAATAGATAGCTGTAGCTGTAATTTTTAGGGGATTTATTATCAGATATCATATGGTATTAATAACTGTGTTCTTATTAGAGTCTCAATGGTTGTTTCTCTTGTCTCTGCAGGGACAGCCTGTCACTCTAAACCATAAGCTGATCTATAGTCAGTCTGGTCAGGAAGCACTTCTGCAGACATTGTCCCTGAAATTTAGGATGCATGACAATATTTTCAAAACAGTGAACTTGTCCTTTAAGAGGAAGCAGGGGATGTTAAAGGGTTAAAAGATCCATAATCCATCAATTCTGGTCCAGGGCTCTGATGTCAGTCACAGCTGCAGTTCCTCTAGGAGCCACTGGGTGCCGCTGTATTGCCGTGAATGACCAACACAGTCTGTCAGACTGGGAATAGAATCAAAATTTTTCTCCGCCTTCAGATCGGAAGTGCGCCTCCACAGTTAGGAGCCATGACATCAATCCTTTCCACCTGCTGCCTCAGAACCGACCAATTAGAGATGCTGCTGGTGGGGTTTATGGTCGTCATGGAAACATCATTGATCTCACACACAGACAGGAAGCACTGGCTCAGGCTGTTTCTTTCAAAATAAAAGTCTGGTTTTTCAAAATAAAAGCCTCGAACTCTGATTTAATCTTCACAGGAAGCAAGTTGTGTTTATTTGCAACATGAATCCGGGACAGGCACGCACGAAGTACCAGTGCTTCAGTGCAGGAGAGGGTCAACATGCATAAGGCGGGGCCACGTGGGTCCGGCGTCATGTGTGCAGGCATATATTAAAATTTCTTCAGGAATTTTTTTCTAGTTATTATTATTATTATTATTATGTCATTGCTGCTGTCTATTTTATATTTTCTAACTACTGCAACTTGTCTGTGATTTTGTCTATGCTGCTGTGGCGGGCGAATTTCCCCCAATGGGGAATGGGATAAATAAAATTCTATTCTATTCTATTAGTAGTAGCAGTAGTAGTAACAGTAGTAGTAGTAATGGTAGCAGTAATAGTAGTAGTAGTAGTAGCAGTGGTAGCAGTAGCAGTAGCGGTAGTAATGGTAGCAGTAGTAGTTGTTGTAGTAGTAGCAGTAGGAACAGTAATAGTAGTAGCAGCGGTAATAGTAGTAGTAGTAGTAATGGTAGCAGTAATAGTAGCAGTAGTAGTAGTAGCAGTAGTGGTAGTAATGGTAGCAGTAATAGTAGCAGTAGCAGTAGTAATAGTAGCAGTAATAGTAACAGTTGCAGTAGTAGTAGTAATGGTAGCAGTAGTAATAGTAGCAGTAATAGTAACAGTTGCGGTGGTAGTAATGGTGGCAGTGGTAATGGTAGCAGTAATGGTAACGGTTGCGGTAGTAGTAGTAATGGTGGTAGTAGTAATGGTGGCGGTAATGGTAGAGTGGTAGTAGTGGTAATGGTAGTAATGGTAACGGTTGCGGTGGTGGTAGTAATGGTGGCAGTGGTAATGGTAGCGGTAATGGTAACGGTTGCGGTGGTGGTAGTAATGGTAGTGGTAGTAATGGTGGCGGTAATGGTAGCGGTAGTGGTGGTAGTGGTAATGGTAGCGGTAATGGTAACGGTTGCGGTAGTGGTAGTAGTAATGGTAGCAGTAGTAATAGTAGCAGTAATAGTAACAGTTGCAGTAGTAGTAGTAATGGTAGCAGTAGTAATAGTAGCAGTAATAGTAACAGTTGCAGTAGTAGTAGTAATAGTAGCAGTAATAGTAACAGTTGCAGTAGTAGTAGTAATGGTAGCAGTAATAGTAGCAGTAGTAGTAGTAATAGTAGCAGTAATAGTAACAGTTGCAGTAGTAGTAGTAATGGTAGCAGTAGTAATAGTAGCAGTAATAGTAACAGTTGCAGTAGTAGTAGTAATGGTAGCAGTAATAGTAGCAGTAGTAGTAGTAATAGTAGCAGTAATAGTAACAGTTGCAGTAGTAGTAGTAATGGTAGCAGTAGTAATAGTAGCAGTAATAGTAACAGTTGCAGTAGTAGTAGTAATGGTAGCAGTAATAGTAACAGTTGTGGTGGTCGTAGTTGCAGTAGTAGCAGGAACAGTAGTAGCAGTAGAAAACGCTCTAAAACGCCTTTATTGTGAAACCTGCGCAGAGCGGAAGTCGACGGTTAGCATCCCGTAGCCTCGTCTCCTGAGCGTGTGTCTGTTTGTGTGTATCAATGTGTGTGCTCAGGTGTGAAGATGCTACCATTATCTGTTAAAGACGACGAGTACAAACCTGCTAAGTTCAACCTACTGCTGAAGCTCTCGGGATGGTTCAGGTAAACTCACCTGCCGCCAGCTGCTAATTGAGCTCACTGGGGCTAACTGAGATAACGGTGTACCAGCTGATGGTACGCTGTTAGCCTGATGCTAACCGGTTTGCCTGAATAGATGTGTTCTTCTGATCAGACGGCGTGTCCATTAAACTGTTTATTAAACAGTGAAAAACGCGGCGTCATTGTCCCGTGTTACTGTGCGTGAATGTGACTGTCCGCTGTGAATAACCCGGGCATGTCCCGAGTTTCTGCGGTGGTGGAGTTTGTTTCTGATCGATAAACTGCGTTTACAGGTCGATCCTCGCGGACAAAACGTCCCGGAATCTGTTCTTCTTCCTCTGTCTCAACCTCTCCTTCGCCTTTGTGGAGCTAACGTACGGCATTTGGAGCAACAGGTGAGCTAACTAGCCACTGTTAGCATCAGTCTGTTTGTTCTGCCCAGGATATGCCACGTATGTGTTAGCATTGTGTGTGTGTGTGTGTGTGTGTGTGTGTGTGTGTGTGTGTGCGCGCGCGAGAGAGAGAGAGAGGTTCCACATTTCCTGTTAATCCCAAAATTCAAGTAGTTCAGTAAAATACCCCAAATGAATTTGCTGATAACTGATCAGGAACGCTCTGTGCTCTCCTACACGGTTTTTTGTAGTACTCTATAGACGTCATCATCATTGATATGTCCAGTGGACTTGTCAGTTTTGATCAAATCAGAACCCATAGAGGAACATTTAGTTAAATGTTAGTTACCATTACTTTAGCTGGAGTTGCTGTATGGGTAGTTTACGCTAATGATTAGGTGATGTTAGCTGCAGCTATTCCATTAGAAAGAAATGAGATAATATGAAGGAGACTTTTAGACATTTGGTTATCTTTCAATGTGATTTCTGGCTGAATCACATCAGATTTTAATAATCAGTGATGGTTTTCTCTCTCATTTTTACTTTCATTGTGAGACCCAGAGTGGCACAAAGTACATACAGTGTGTTTAAAGGGATAGTTAAAGAATAGAGCACTTCTAATATTTAAAACAATATTTAATGTGTGTGTTTCCTCTTCAGTTTAGGTCTGATCTCAGACTCCTTCCACATGTTCTTTGACTGCACCGCTCTGCTGGCAGGTTTGGCAGCCTCTGTCATCTCCAGGTGGAGATCCAATGACAGCTTCTCTTATGGGTGAGATCATTTCTCTGAGCTCTGTTAGTCAGGTCTGACAGTGACACACACACTCTCTCTCTCTCTCTCTCTCTCTCTCTCTCTCTCTGTGCTTTATTATGGTGCTTTTCCACTACACAGTAACGGCACGGTACGGCCCAGTTTTGTTGCTTTTCCATTACAACTGAGTACCCCCTCGGCGTGGGCGGGGTCGTCATACAGCAGCACGAAACTGACGTAACTTCATTTGCATGCGACACAGATAATTGGGAAGAAGAAGAAGAACAACACAAACAGTGGAGGACAAGGAAGTGATCATGTATTTGTTGCTCGCTCTGTGACTTTCTGTCACACACAAAGCGAAAGAAAAGAGACAGAAAAGACTCCAGGAAGTGTAAAAATAGCAGTTGCCGGTTTTAAAAATGGTGGAGTCGAGTTGGTTTTGGTTTTTACAGTCCAATCGGACGTTTCGCATCCAATGACGCTTCCAATGATGACACTCGTTGGCCAATCAGTGGAAGGCAGTCGGCTGACGTCGCGTTTTAGTATCGCTTCGGCTCACTTGGAACCAGGGCTGAGGAGGTACGAAAAAAGTACCTGGTACCAGGTACTAATGGAAAAGTGCCACAACCATGTAGAGGTATGCTGTACCGTATCGCACCGCGCCTGTGGAAAAGCACCATTAGTCAGGTCTGACCTTAGGTGTGTTTCAGGTATGTCAGAGCAGAGGTCCTTGCTGGCTTCGTCAATGGACTGTTCCTCATCTTCACAGCCTTCTTCATCTTCTCTGAGGGAGTTGAGGTGTGTGCACGCACGCACGCACGCACGCACGCACGCACGCACGCACGCACGCACGCCATGGTGTTGATGTCTGACCGTGATTCCCCCCTCCTCTCTCTCTTTCTGAACCTTCAGAGAGCTCTGGAGCCTCCTGATGTTCACCATGACCGACTGCTTCCTGTGTCTGTAGCTGGTCTGCTTGTCAACCTGGTTGGGATCTTTGTTTTCCAACATGGAGGCCATGGACATTCGCATGGGGAGGGAGGTAACATCTGCAGAATGTCTAGAACCTCACAGCTCTTCAGTAGAACCTCACAGCTCTTCAGTAGAACCTCGCCTGTCCCCCACCTGTCTGTCTCTCAGGTCATGGTCACAGCCACACTCTGTTTAATGGCAGTGTGAATCATGGCGGACACAGCCACCAGAACAAACATGGAGGACATGGACACAGTCATGGAGGACATGGACACAGTCATGGAGGACATGGACACAGCCACGGTGGCCATGATGAGCCATACTGTCAGGGTGAGTCTGCTCAGTCGTATAAAATCATGAAGCGTTCTTTGTCTCATGATGATACATGATGTTAAATGTGAAGTGATGTTCTTGCAGATGAGCTGCTGCACACTCCAGGGAAAGGATCCAGCAAACAGATCCTGCAGGGTGAGAACAGATCACACATATCTTCATTCATGACTCCATTGCAGAGAACAGCATATGGAGCTTCTGTTTGGCCACTGATCGATTATTATTTTAATAATCGTATAGGTCAGTTAGTTTTTCGATTATCTATGAATCAAAAAAAAACCCCCAACATATGTGTGTGTATATACACATATATATGTATGTATGTGTATACACATATATATACACACACACACACACACACACACACGTATATGTGTGTACATATACGTGTGTGTGTGTGTGTATACACACACACACACGTATATACACACACACACATATACGTGTGTGTGTGTTTGTGTGTATATATACATATGTATGTATGTATGTATGTATGTGTATACACACACATGTTGGGTTTTGGGTTGGGTTGTATATACACACACACACGTGTGTATATACACACACATATACGTGTATACTTGTGTATATACACACATGTATATACACTTGTATTGAAGAGCTGACAAGAGATGACATTTTGAATATATTGCACAGTCATGCATGATGTCTGCAGACTCCAGCAGAATCTTCTTCGACAGAGTTCAATGTCACCTTTAAAGTGGGTCGATGTGGAAAATAGATGCCAAGCAGTGTTTTGTGTGACAACAGTGTGGAGCGGAGGTCACAGAATTTGAGCTTTGTGCACTCCGTGTCCATTCCACCGAGTATGTTTGGGCCTTTAGCCCAGTGCTAACTTATCGTGCTAGCTTATCTGTGCTTGTAAACTGGTCGTTAGTGCCGTTTGTATTGAAGAGGTTATAGGATATAACATTTTGACCATATTACACTGCCATAGCCATCAGTGTCTCTATTATAAAGGTGACATGATGTTGATATATTGGTTTTGAATGGGATGTATTACAGCTGTGGTGATGTAGCATAACAGCTCTTCTCTCTGTACTGATTCCTACTGTCAGATGTTCAACATTGAGGCTTTGGACAAAGCGCTGATGGGAGGGGGAGGAGAATGTGGAGCTTAGAGGAGGCTGAGGGGAGATGCTACTTTCAAATCTTGCTAGCTTGCTAAAATGATGGACTATAGCTTTAAGTTTAGAATTGATGTAACCCATTGGTTAACAATAAATGGGTCATTTTTTTTCTCAGACCTACTGTTGCTGACTGTTGTTCTCTTTTCAAGTAATATCAGTTGATCAAACCTTTTCATGCCCAACATGTGCTACAGAATAAGTAATAAAAGTATGTATGAAAAAGTTGTTAGGACACCCATATAAAAGACAGAATATAATGTGCTGTATAACCTGTGGATCTGTCACTGAGCAGACAGACCACGGGGGGGGGGCGCTCACTCACCATCGCTGATGTGATTTTCAAAATAAACTGGTAAAAGTCTGAATCATCTGAATGATTTATTTCTGTTGTGCTGCAGGCGTCTTGCTACACATCATCGCTGACACTCTGGGCAGTGTCGGGGTGATCATCTCTGCTCTGCTGATGCAGAAATACGACCTGATGATTGCCGACCCCATCTGCTCCATGCTGATCGCCCTCCTCATCGGAGTCAGGTGACCAATCTTTTTATCATCATAAGACTACTCTTGTGTTATGTTTTGTTTAACCTCATTAAAGAGAACCGGTATGTGCCGCCAAACTTGGAGAGCGTTTGGACAGCTGGGTCATTGTTTCGGCGATGAACCGTGGAAACTGAGCAGCACCAGAGTCAAACTGTTTTACACTGGAGTTCAGCTCCATCTCAGGTGGTGGTGATCTGCTCTTTCATAGGCAGCAGAACATTGGCTCGTCTCCATAGGAGCAGCTAGGTTTTAAAAGCTTCACTGCAGCGACATGAAGCTGCAGGCTGAACGCAATGAAATGACTCGTGATGTCACACAGCAACGTGCCGACACGCTGGTGGTGCATTGCGGGACTTGTAGTATTAGAGGTGCATGCAATATAATCGGAGGGCCAGCTATAATAATTAAATATTATCCTGCAAGCCAAGGGGGTGATGCCAAGATGGCAGCTTGAGGTGGAGGCTCCAGGCTATTCTGCATTAAACAACTGTAAAACCCAAAATTAAGAACACCAACTCAATCTTAAATATGTCAAAAACGGCAGTCAAAGACTGTGATATTTTCAATGGAAAACACGGAACTCAAACGTCCAGAGCCAATCCTGCATCGATGGAACAATACCAGGTAGCGGCTAGCAGCATGGCGAACTTGGCAGCAGTGCTATTTGTGCTAAAGTCACTCCGTGCTGAGTTCGGAGGATTTGGATCCAAGCTGGACAGTATAGATGACCGTCTGGGAAAGATGGCCAGCTCCATCGCTACTTTGAAGACTAACATGTCCGAGGTGAAGCAAAATGTTGATTCCAATGCCACACGAATGGAAAAGGCTGTAAACTGTATGGCAGAGGAGCTTACGGAGTCAAACCAAACAGAGCTAACCAAAGCCATGAAAAAAAAACCGCCTCCCTGGAGTCGAAAGCTGAAGACTTGGAAAATCAGAGCTGGAGGAAGAACTTAAGTCTGTTTGGGCTCCGGGAGAGTGCCTAGGGCAGCCGACCGCTGTTGGAAATCATCCAGGGGATGCAGCCGCGCTGGCTGGGCTTGGACACCGGGAGAGCCTTCATCCTGGAGAGGGTTCATCGGACCCTTGCACCACTGAAACCAAACCAGGACAGAGCGGTTCTCATCCGATTCTTGCAGTTCCAAGATCGTGAATTTGTTTACCGATCCACTAAACAGTGCATCATCACATACGAGGGGAACCAACTGTTTTTCGCCCAGGACCTCTCCGCTGAGACCGTACGGCAGCGGCATGCTTTTGATGCGCCCAGGAAGGTGTTTGCTGAGAGAGACTTTTAGCGGATTCCAGTATAATCCTTGCAAGATGAGGATCATCCACAATGGGAAAATACGCCTGTTTGCATCACCAAAAGAGGCGGAGGATTTCCATCGCAAACACGGTGGAGAGGTCTGACCAGGATAACGGTGAGAATTATCTACTTTACTACACATAACAACCAGCTGACACTGACTATCATTTAGTAATGACGCTAATGAGTCCCTGGTGACCCTCCTTTTGTTTTTCTCTCAACCTATTTTATTCCCAACATCTATTTCTTTGAAAAGACACCATATTTTAGAGGGTGCTTTGCCAACAGGGTAACTTAAGTAACTCCATTATTTTTATTATTTATATTACTATAACAGCTGGTTTGGGACTTAACTGACATATTGATTGAGTTTGAGACGACTTAATTATTCAGCTATATTTTTTGTCAGCTGGCAGTTCATTAATAAGTATACTTCATGGTGTTCTAATAGATAACAAGGTGCAGGGTTGATGGACACTGATTGCTGTCTGTGGAGTTAGGTTTGCACAGTTAGCTGATCCTCCACACGGTGGATCAGCACAAGCCCCACAATTTCTTGTAGTGAATAATGGGTGGGGACTTCAAGTGTTCAACTGCTCATATATGTAAATGTATATTTGTCTTTTTTTCTTCTTTTTACTTCTTCCACACACACATTGGCTCAGCACAGCAATATTATCTTCAACGACTTTAGCACTGTCACCTCACAGCAAGAAGGTAACGGGTTTGAATCCCGGACACGGGGTCTTTCTGTGTGGAGTTTGCATGTTCTCCCCATGTCTGCATGGGTTCTCTCCGGGTACTCCAGCTTCCTCCCACCATCCAAAAACATGCATGGGGATTAGGTTAATTGGTTAATTTAAATTGACCGGAGGTGTGAATGTGAGTGTGAGTGGTTGTCTGTCTCTATGTGTCCTGTGATGAGGGCACATAGAGACATAGATGACGACTTGTCTGGGGTGTACCCTGCCTTCAGCCCTAAGACAGCTGGGATAGGCTCCAGCCCCCCTGACCCTATGAGGATAAGCGGTAGATAATGGATGGATGGGATGTACTTTTCCTAGTAAAACCATAAATTGTGTAAAACTGACAAATACTACAGTTGTGGTCAAAAGTTTCCATACACTTGTAAAGAACATCATGTCATGGCTCTCTTGAGTTTCCAGTTATTTCTACAACTCTGACTTTTACTCTGATAGAGTGATTGGAACAGATACTTCTCTGTCACAAAAACATTCATGAAGTTTGGTTCTTTTATGACTTTATTATGGGTCAACTGAAAATGTGACCAAATCTGCTGGGTCAAAAATATACATACAGCAATGCTAATATTTGGTTACATGTCCCTTGGCCATTTTCACTTCAGTTAGGCGCTTTTTTGTAGCCATCCACAAGCTTCTGGTTGAATCTTTGACCACTCCTCTTGACAGAATTGGTGCAGTTCAGTTAAATTTGTTGGCTTTCTGACATGGACTTGTTTCTTCGGCATTGTCCACGTTCTCAATGGGGTTTTAGTCAGGACTTTGGGAAGGCCATTCTAAAACCTTAATTCTAGCCTGATTTAGCCATTCCATTACCGCTTTTGATATGTGTTTGGGGTCGTTGTCCTGTTGGAACACTGAACTGTGCTCAAAACCCAACCTTCAGGCTGATGATTTTAGGTCTGGTTGAAGAATTTGAAGGTAATCCTCCTTCTTCATCATCCCATTTACCCTCTGTAAAGCACCAGTTCCACAGCATAATACTACCACCACCGTGCTTGACGGTAGGCATGGTGTTAAAGGCCTCACCTTTTCTCCTCCAAATATATTGCTGGGCATCTTGGCCAAGCAGCTTGATTTTTTTGTTTGGTCTCACCACAGAACTTTCCTCCACAAGGTCTTATCTTTGTCCTTGTGATCAGCAGCAAACTTCAGTCAAGCCTTAAGGTGCCTCTTTTGGATCAAGGGCTTCCTTCTTGTACGGCAGCCTCTCAGTCCATGGAGATGTAAAACAGGCTTGACTGTGGACACTGACACCTGTGTTCCAGCAGCTTCTAATTCTTAGCAGGTCAGCTTTTTGGTGGTTCTCGGTTGACTCTTCACCCTCCTGACCAATTTTCTCTAAGCAGCAGGTGATCGCTTGCATTTTCTTCCTGATCGTGGCAGTGACAAACAGTGCCATGCACTTTATACTTACAAACTATTGTTTGCACTGTTGCTCTTGGGACCTGCAGCTGCTTTGAAATGGCTCCAAGGGACTTTCCTAACTTGTTCAAGTCAGTGATTGGCTTTTTTTAGATCTGTGCTGAGCTCCTTTGACTTTCCCATTGTAGCGTTTGTGGGCGTTTGTTAAATGGCCTCAGAGAAGTCACCAGCTGTAGTCACTCATGATCACTCACAAGAAGTTAAGAGGCCATGCTATGAAGCTCACTTCATTGACACATCTTTCTAAGTCACCAAAGTTGCTAATTCATATTGCTGTATGTATATTTTTGACCCAGCAGATTTGGTCACATTTTCAGTTGACCAATAATAAAGTCATAAAAGAACCAAACTTCATGAATGTTTTTTGTGACAAAGAAGTATAATCACTGTATCAGAGAAAAATCAGAGTTGTAGAAATAATTGGAAACTCAAGAGAGCCATGACATTATGTTCTTTACAAGTGTATGTAAACTTTTGACCACAACTGTATATGGAACAAACTACAACCCAAAATACCTTTGATATAAAAATCACAAGCTGGAATGTTAGAGGGGTGAGGAAAATTGAAACAGGTCATGGGCGGGATTAAACAGCTTAAGTCCAAAATAATTTTCATTCAAGAATCCCATTTGACAGTCTCAGATGTTAAATTGGTACAGAGTAGATGGCCCGGTCAGGTAATAGGTGCATCAAATAATAATTATGGGAGGGGTGTACTTATTCTCATTCAAAGAATGATACCATTTCAGACCATAAGAACAATCAATGACCCATATAATTGGGGGAGACTTCAATTGGTTCTGAACCCAGCAGAGTACCGATCTTCAGGCTGATACCTCCAAGACACAAGCTAGAAGATTATTAAAACAGTACACTGTGGATTTAAATTTGGTTGAAGTATGGAGGGAACAGAAGCCAGACAAAATAGAATATTCCTGTCACGCCAGTGTTGATTACTTTCTTATCTCCAGAGAGGTTTTATCAAAGATTAAAAATTGCTGGTATGATAGCATTGTAATTAGTGATCATGCTGCTATCTCATTAAATATTCACATAGAAAAATTCATCCATAGTCCCCCTAATTGGAGAATACAAGTTAAGTGGCTAAAGAATCCCGACTTTGTTTGACATGTAGGAACTAAAATAGATAGTTATTTTAAAATTAACATGGATCAAACCAGTGCTAGCACAAGGTGGGATGCATTTAAAGCCTACATTAGGGGGGAAATCATTAGCTACACAAAGCCAAACAACAGAGAAGAAATGGAAATTTGGAGAAACAAAATCTCTGGAGATAGATCTAAATAAAAATGATCCAGCAAAACAGGGGTAACTATTACTCTTGAGAGCTCAATATAATACAATTTCTGCCGATAAAGCTGCAAACAGCTTATTGTGGCTGAAGCAATCTTATTACGATCAGGGGGAAAAGGCTGGGAAACTCCTGGCATGGAGAATCAAAAAAAAATTAGGCCAATAGATAGTCAACAGTGTAATAAATTCCTCGAGAGACCTAACAGTAGATCCACGGGAAATAATTGTTTTAGAGATTTTTATGAACAGTTATATAGATCAAAATGCAGTCATGCTTCAGAAGAAGGAGACCAGTTCCTCTGTCAACTACAATTTCCGGAACTGACAGAGGATGTAGAGCATGAGTTAGACAGTGGCCTAACAGTTGATGAGCTATCACAGGTTATCCAGAACATTAACAGTGGTAAAGTACCAGGTCCTGATGGCCTGCCAATAGAATTTTACAAGACATTTCGGCAAAAACTAATTATCCCACTCTTCAATATGTATAATGAGTCATATCGAAATGAAACTCTTCCACCCTCTTTGAGGTTAGCAATTATAACTCTGATCTTGAAACCAGGTAAACCATCTATGGAGTTCTCCTTCTATAGACCAATAAGTCTACTTGGAGCGGCTTTGCAAAGCCCTAGCGATGAGATTGGATCCTTATATTCCACAACTAATTCATAATGATCAAAATGGCTTTGTACAGCAACGCCAAGGAGTTTACAATATTCGCAGAGTTCTCAATATACTTTTTGAAAAATTTGATACCAAAGATGCCGCAGTACTATCATTGAATGGCCATACTTAAACTATATTGCCAAAAGTATTCACTCACCTGCCTTGATTCGCATATGAACTTAAGTGACATCCCATTCCTAATCCATAGGGTTCAATATGACGTTGCTCCACCCTTTGCAGCTATAACAGCTTCAACTCTTCTGAGAAGGCTGTCCACAAGGTTTAGGAGTGTGTTTATGGGAATTTTTGACCATTCTTCCAGAAGCGTATTTGTGAGGTCACACACTGATGTTGGACGAGAAGGCCGGGCTCGCTCTCAGTCTCAGCACTAATTCATCCCAAAGGTGTTCTATTAGGTTGAGGTCAGGACTCTGTTCATCCACACCAGACTCTGTCATCCATGTCTTTATGGACCTTGCTTTGTGCACTGGTGCACAGTCATGTTGGAAGAGGAAGGGGCCAGCTCCAAACTGTTCCCACA
The DNA here is from genome assembly GCA_029721515.1 of Synanceia verrucosa. NCBI lineage: Eukaryota > Metazoa > Chordata > Actinopteri > Perciformes > Synanceiidae > Synanceia > Synanceia verrucosa. The sequence continues at coordinate 27,700,241 of CM056558.1, forward strand.
AAGTTGGGAGCATGGAATTGTCCAAAATGTCTTGGTATGCTGAAGCATTCAGAGTTCTTTTCACTGGAACTAAGGGGCCAAGCCCATCTCCTGAAAAACAACCCCACACCATAATCCCCCCCTCCACCAAACTTTACACTTGGCACAATGCAGTCCGACAAGTATCGTTCTCCTGGCAGCCGCCAAACCCATACTCGTCCATCAGATTGCCAGATGGAGAAGCGTGATTCGTCACTCCAGAGAATGCGTCTCCACTGCTCTAGACTCCAGTGACGCCGTGCTTTACACCACTGCATTCAACGCTTTGCATTGCACTTGGTGATGTATGGTTTGGATGCAGCTGCTCGGTCATGGAAACCCATTGCATGAAGCTCTCTGTGCACTGTTCTTGAGCTAATCTGAAGGCCACATGAAGTTTGGAGGTCTTCAGTGATTGACTCTGCAGAAAGTTGGCGACCTCTTCGCCTTATGTGCCTCAGCATCTGCTGACCCCGCTCCGTCAGTTTACGTGGCCTACCACTTTGTGGCTGAATTGCTGTCGTTCCCAAACACTTCCACGTTCTTATAATACAGCTGAAAATTGACTGGAATATTTAGGAGTGAGGAAATGTCACGACTGGATTTGTTGCACAGGTGGCCTCCTATCACAGTTCCACTCTTGAATTCACTGAGCTCCTGAGAGCGACCCATTCTTTCACAAATATTTGTAAAAGCAGTCTGCATGCCCAGGTGCTTGATTTTATACACCTGTGGCCATGGAAGTGACTGGAACACCTGATTCTGATGATTTGGATGGGTGAGCGAATACTTTTGGCAATATAGTGTATTTAATGTCCTGTCTAGATTCGGATTTTGAAATAACTTTCTCAAATGGATTCAAATTTTATAAACAAACAAATTTTTATTTACAAACCCAACAACTAGTGTCTTAACAAGTGGTATAGTGGTATAGTACATCGAATTTCTTTATACACTGATGACGTAATAATTTTTTTTAACAAATTTATCAGTATCCCAAACTTAATGCAACAGATTGAAAGGCTTGGACGCTTTCAGGTTATACTATTAACAACTCAAAATCCTCAGTATTATTTTTGAGCAAGAAAGAAAGACTGAAACCAGTCATAAATACCCCTTTTATAAATGCAAAGAAAGGATTCACTTACCCTGTTATGAAAATTACCCCTGAAATTCATAAGATTGTCTCATCAAACTATGACCCATTAATAGATAAGGTGAAGGAGACATTGAATCGATGGATGAAACTGCCCATATAAATGATTGGCCGTGTAAACATGATTAAATGACCATTTTACCAAAATTTTTTTATACTTTTTTCAATCGCTTCCTCTCCCACTTCTGAAAGAGCTCTTTGATATGCTTGGTAGTATTTTTAGTAAATTTCTCCATATTGAGACTCCATCCCTCCCTCCCTCCATCCCGCTCGGTTGCGCATATCTGGGGTCGGGTCGTGGGGGGAGCAGCATAAGCAGGGAAGCCCAGACTTCCCTCTCCCCAGCCACCTCAAACAACTCTTCCGGAGGGATCCCGAGGCATTCCCAGGCCAACTACAAGACATAGTCTCTCCAGTCCTTTGGTTCTCCTGCCAGTGGGATGTGCCCGGTACACCTCACCAGGGAGGTGTCCGGGGGCATCCTAACCAGATGCCTGAGCCACCTCATCTGGCTCCTCTCGATGCAGAGAAGCAGCGGCTCTACTCTGAGCTCCTCCTGGTTGACCGTACTTCTCATGCTGTCTCTTAAGGGAGAGCCAGGACACCCTTCGGAGGAAGCTCATTTCAGCCGCTTGTATCCGTGATCTTGTTCTTTCAGTCACAACCCACAGTTCGTGACCATAGGTGAGGGTAGGAACGTAGATCGACTGGTAAATTGAGAGCTTCGCCTTTCGACTCAGCTCTCCCTTCACCACGAAGGACCGATACAGCGTCCGCATCACTGTAGAAGCTGCACCGATCTGCCGGTCGATCTCCCGCTCCATTCTTTCCTCACTCATGAACAAGCCCCTGAGATACTTAAACTCCTCCACTTGGGGCAGGATCTCATCCCCGACCTGGAGAGAGCATGCCACCCTTTTCCAACTGGGGACCATGGCCTCAGATTTGGAGGTGCTGATTCTCATCCCGACCGCTTCACAATCAGCTGCGAACCGCTTCAGTGAGAGTTGTAGATCACGGCTTGATGAAGCCAACAGAACCACATCGTCTGCAAAAAGCAGGGATGTGATGCTGAGGCCACCAAACCGGACCCCCTCAATGCCTTGGCTGCACCTAGAAATTCTGTCCATAAAAGTTAGGAACAGAATCGGTGACAAAGGGCAGCCTTGGTGGAGTCCAACTCTCACTGGAAACAAATCCGACTTACTGCCGGCAATGCGGACCAAACTCTGACACCGGTCATACAGGGACCGAACAGCCCGTACCAAGGGGTCCGGTACCCCACACACCTGGAGCACCCCCCACAGGACTCCCTGAGGGAGGCGGTCGAACTCCTTCTCCAAATCCACAAAACACATGTAGACTGGTTGGGCGAAATCCCACGCACCCTCCAGGACCCTGCCGATGGTGTAGAGCTGGTCCACTGTTCCACGGCCAGGATGAAGACCACACTGCTCCTCCTGAATCTGAGATTCGACTTTTCGTCGGATGGGCTGCTATACCTGCCTTATGACAGAGGAGGGCTAGGACTCCTAAATCTGAAACGGTATTATTGGTCTGCTCAATTACGCTTGGCAATGTTTTACTTTTAGACAGAAACTTCTCCATCTTGGGTGAATATTGAGCAAGCGTCAATACCAAATCTTCCACTCAAACTATATTTGTACTCTGCAGACCCAAAACAGTTAAAAAAAATAGAGAACCATTTTCTTAAAAACACTATTGACATCTGGTATAAAGCACATCAGTATATTAAAGACACTCCTCCCATATCCTGCTTTTCCCCCATATGGGGTAATGAATATTTCAGGGCAGGAAGAGCGGATGGTGGTTTTAAAATCTGGTCTGATCGAGGTGTATGTAAAATAGAGGACCTTTACATGAATGGTAACTTTCTCACATTTCTCACATCAGTTGTGTCAGATCCATAACATTCCAAGAATTTTTTTTTTTAATATTTACAATTAACACTTCCTACAGTCAAACTATAAGCAAATGTTATCTGAACCACCACCGCTTTCACATCTTGAAAATCTTATTCTTTTAAACTTAAGTGGGAGGAGACAGAATTCTCTATTCTATATGTCTTTAATATCATTTGATAAGGAGTCCACTATGGACAGGCTAAAGGCATAGAGACGAGATGTTCAAGAAGATATACATATAGGTGATTGGGAAATGGCATGTTTAAAAGCTCAAAAACAATCAATCAATACAAGAATGAAGTTATCACAGCACAAGTGGTTGATGAGAACTTACATTACCCCAGTCAAACTAAATTGTTGGTGTACTGACATTCCAGACACTTGTATTAAATGTCTGTAAGGAAAGGGCACACTGTACCATTGTGTATGGGAGTGTCCAAAGTTGGGTAAGTACTGGAAAATTGTCGTTGAGAAGATATCTGAGGTGGTAGGAGTGAAGGTCCCCCACCTAGCAAAGCTGTGTATACTAGGCATATATCCAGAGACTTTAGTCTCCTGCAGGTCAGGAGAATGATTGCTTTATCTTGGAAAAAAACAGATATACTGTACCTCCAATACATGTGTGGGTGAAGGAGATGGCATCCTGTGTTGTACTAGAGAGGTTGACCTATATAACTGGAGAAAAAGCACAAGAATTTGAAATAGTGTGGAGACCGTTATTGGAGTTTCTTTGACATAGACATGCATAGCTTTGATATTGTTGTGAGGAGTTGAGTACTGTGATGTAGTTATTATACTTTTATTTATTTATTGTTAATGTGTGAAATGTGATTTCCTATTTTATGGCAAATGCTGTAATCACAAATATTTCACTGGCTTTGTCAATGTTACTGTTATTGTTTGTGTGTTAAATGTTAAAAGTCAAAATATTGATGGAAAAAAATATTATCCTGCAAGCAAAAGATAATTCCATGGGTCTTGAGTTTGACACTTTTTAGTGCATCATTAAAACCACACACACATGCACCCGTAGAACCTCTTAAAACCAATTAATGCAACTGTAGAACCCATTAAAACCACTTAATGCATCCGAAGAACCCCTTAAAACCACTTAATGCACCTGAAGTACCTCTGGAAACCTCTAATAGCACCTAAAGAACCTCTCAAAGGACTCAAGAAAATCCCAAATGACCACTAGAACCCATTAAATGACCAGTAGAGTCCCCTAAATTAGAACCAACTTACCTCTTTAATGGCCATTAAAACATCTTAAATGAGTAGTAGAACTCATTCAGTGACCCTGAGCCATTTTTAAGAAACCTTTAAAGTGAACATGGAGAACTTTTAAAGAACACTTAGAACCTCCAAAAGTCGTTGAGGAACCTCCTTAATGACCGTGATGAATCGTGATGTATTGTCATTCCATCAGTTGATGAATTCTGCAGTTGTCGGGTGTCAGAGGTGCCTTGAAGGCACCACTGGGGAACATTGCCTGTTCCTCATGCAATGCTAACAGAACAGTGACTGATGGCTTCTCTCTCAGGTTCTCTGTCTGGAAGAACAGTGCTATCAGTAGGTAATGGGCTCACCATGCCGAAGCGGTGGTTTGGACTGAAATGCAACCCGGTGTCAGATTTCCCAGAAGCCCCAGTGATAAATGAGCTGATGTGGTTTGGGAAGTGAAGGCAGCAGCAGTCGATTGAGGCCTCCTGTCGAGCTTCAGACCTCTGAATGACCTGCAGATCCAGGATCAGTGTTTAGATCTGACCAAGTAGCAGAAGGTCACTGTGTACCGGAAGTACTATTACTGTAATACTTATTAGTTGTATTGTAGTATTAACTTTTGATGGCAGTGTTTGTAAAAGTGACAGCAGTAGTAGTAGTAGTGCTGTCAACAGCAACCGTCATGTCAGGTTGTGATGTCACTGATGTCTCTGTCAGCACGTGTTTAGTCTGTCCTCTCTGACCCTCAGTGTGGTGCCTTTACTGAAGGAGTCCATTGGGATCCTGATGCAGCGAACACCTCCTTCACTGGACCATGCCCTGCCAGAGTGTTACCAGAGGGTGAGTGAAGCTCCGCCCATCCGGCCACGCCCCGGCACCTGGCACAGCCATTTTAGTTTTTGTCTCTTTTTAAGCAAGGTTTTTTTTTTTTTTCTTTTGGTAAAAGTTTTCCAAATCCCAGGAGAAATGCTTGCTGGGCTTTTGTTGAGCTGACATGTATTGGCCTGTTAGCTTCTGTTCTTATTTTAGTGTTTCATTAGCTGTGTAATACCCAGAGGCACTGAGATGTTATGTTTCTGAACTACCCCCCGCAACAGTTTTCTCCCCTGTATCATTTATATTATATATGTGTGTTTATAAAGTTTACAACAACCACATTCAGTTCTTTGTTTTAAATTACAGCAAAAGCTCACCAAAAATTACTCTTCATTACTTAAGCACTGATCAGTACTTTGATCCTAGTAACTCTACTGCATATGTTCTGTGGGCCATGTGCCAAAGAAGTAACCACTCATCAGGGAGTCTAATTCTTGGTTTGTTGTGTTGTGTTCAGGTGCAGCAGTTACAGGGAGTGTACAACCTGCAGGAGCCTCACTTCTGGACTCTTTGTACCGACGTTTACATCGGAACGTTAAAGCTGCTGGTGGCCCCGGATGCAGATACCCGCTGGATCCTCAGCCAGACACACCACATCTTTACTCAGGTACCTGAACACACCACAAGACAAGCAGTAATATAGCTCATCTGCTGTGGTACTACTAGCAGCAGTACTAGCGGTGCCAGCAGTAATGTGTGGTCTCTGTCTGCAGGCTGGAGTTAGACAGCTTTATGTTCAGATGGAAACAGCTGCCATGTAGAAGCTCCTCCTCCACTGAACACCAGGGACCAATCAGCTTTCAGTCTGCTGCAGGCGACATCAGTCCCCACAGGGTCTCTGTAGGTGAGACGGGGGCAGGGGGGCAGGGAGTACTAGACTGATATCCCATGATGCTCCAGCCCTACAGTATACCTGTCTGTGCCCCCCACTGCATTCTGGGTAAGTGCCTTCATCAGAGACAATGACAAATCCCCCCCCCTTCCCCGGCATCACTGCTGAGGTGTCCTGTGTGATGTCACTGTTTTTAAACGTGCCAAACCATGTGACCAGTCGGTGGGTTTCAGTCTTTTTTTCATCTGTAATAAATAATATAAAAATAGCTCTGTTTCTGATTATTGATCTCTGTCTTTATTGATGACATCACATCTGTGTTCAGAAAATTAAAAAAAAAAAAGGTGTGTTAGGACCAGTAGGTGGAGCTGTTGATCATGTGCAGGTGTTGCAGTGCATTTGTTTCTGCGTTCAGTTGCAGCAGGTCCACCTCCAGTGGGTGGAGTTGTCCGGTGACAACTAGTGAATGGAGCGGACCGCCAAGGTCACATGACATCAGTTGATGCAGCGTCGCTGCACGGATTGTCTGATCGTTGGCGCCGAGTCGGGCCACGCCCACACACACAGTGTCCTCGGTCACATCTGGAGGACAGGTGAGTTCACATCAGGGACTTCAATAACAGTCATATTTTAGCTTGCTGACAATGTTAGCATCAACTAGTGAACAGAAACAGTTAACCAGCAGCTTGCAGAAACTCGTAATCCTGTTAATAAAAACCAGTAAGTCATTTTTTCATCAATAAATATTCACAATCTGAATCATTAAAATATGTGTAAAGAAGGATTAAAGCCACTATTTCTTAAATGTTTAGTTTTATCCATGATTACACCACATCTAAAAATATTAAAACTGTTATAAATTCCTATTTTCCCCTCAAAATATTCTCAGATATTTCTTAAAGGGATACGCCACCCCCAGGCCAAATTCAGTGTCTCCCCACAGTCCCGAGACCTAAATAAGTGTGTGAAAGCATTTTCCTGGCCACCCAGCCATTGTCCGAATTTATCAGAGCTGACCGCAGGTTGGTTCCGCGGCATAACTACACTCCTATGACCCCACAGAAATATTTCGGCCAAAGTGAATAAATGTACTCGATTTCCCCCCCAATTACTTTCCGTGTACTGCACATTTACTTCTAGTGAATGGCGGTGCAGACCACAACGCAAAGGGCTTGTCTTGTTCATTTTCTTTTGGGAACTATTTTTCGGTGCGGAGAAACACAGCCGACGCACACCACGGAACGTCATTGGGAAACCCCCACCCCCCACTTCCCCCCACAACACTGCGTCGCTTACCTGGACCAGGCCAACAGCTTCCTTCTACTGCGTGGCACTGGCTAGCTTTTAGTTGCTCTTATAAGAGTTGTTGGAGATGGAAGATTACATTGAAGATTACATTACGGATGAAGATGATGACTTGGACTTCCAAAATCCCAGACCCTATCTTTTGAACCAGTCTTTACTGAGGAGGAGTTGCGGGCTTTAGATCAGAGAAGACTGGAAGTTCCCGTTACTCCAGGCGATCCAGATGAGCGCAGGAGAGCACATACAAACTGGTGGTGTAAGTGTGGAGAATGCCAACCAATGGCTACTGAAATGGAGTGTTTTTGTTGTGCCGAGTGGGGCGAAACACTACCGTCGATGCAGAGGAATACTGAAGAGGATAGCCGCGTTTGTGTCACTACTACCGAGGATTTCACGGCAATGATTCACCCCGCAGTCCTCACTTTCTTTTTCTGGCGCGATAAAGTGAATTGGAAAAGGAAAAACACACCAAGCGGACCTAATGGGCAGCTGTCTACAGAGTAAGTAGCCTATTATTACACCCAGTACATGATTAGACGTCACTCTGTGGTCATGGTATTTGTAGCAGGAAGATGGTGGCTACGCAGGTGGCTACGCAGTGTTGTGGGGGGAAGTGGGGGGAAGTGGGGGGGTGGGGGTTTCCCAATGACGTTCCGTGGTGTGCGTCGGCTGTGTTTTTCTGCACCGAAAAATAGTTCCCAAAAGAAAATGAACAAGACAAGCCCTTTGCGTTGTGATCTGCACCGCCATTCACTAGAAGTAAATGTGCAGTACACGGAAAGTAATTGGGGGGGAAAATCGAGTACATTTATTCACTTTGGCCAAAATATTTCTGTGGGGTCATAGGAATGTAGTTACGCCGCGGAACCAACCTGCGGTCAGCTCTGATAAATTCGGACAATGGCTGGGTGGCCAGGAAAATGCTTTCACACACTTATTTAGGTCTCGGGACTGTGGGGAGACACTGAATTTGGCCTGGGGGTGGCGTATCCCTTTAAATCTTTCAATATTACACTTTTACGAATTATATTCTCCCACAGTGAGGGTGATTTATTCAGCCAATCAGAGGAGAGCCTTCACTCACCTGGCTCCTCCCCCTCCTCCCTCCTCCTCTGGATGATCTGGATCAGCTGATTGGCTGCCTGACTGACAGTCATGAAGCGAGGAGGCTCGTAGATCTGCGTCCCTCTGAAACCAGGCAGTGATAAAATCCTCCATTCATTTAAAATAATATTTATATTATTTAAGATGAATTGTATTTGTTAATTAGCAGGCAGTTTTTAATGTTTAAAGGTGTAAAAACCACTTAAACCAGCTCCACAGGTAACCCTCCATCATGACATCAGCAGCCTGAAACCAGCTGAAACCTGCTAAAGACACCAGATAAACCCAGAGGACATTGTGGTTCTGGTTCTTACCTCATCATGTTCTCGATGCTCTGCTCTTTGACTTTAATATCTGACAGTAAAAACACATCAGATTCAAATTAAACTTTATCCTGTTAAGATAAGAAACGTTAGTGAAGTACTCTGTCGTACTAGAATATTTTTTTTTTTTTATTTATCCCCCCATTGGGGGAAATTCACTCGCCACAGCAGCATAGACAAATTACAGTAATAAAAAAAACAAACAGCAGCAAAGACAGAATAGAATAAGTACTAATAAAAGAATAAATATTTACAATATGTAAATATATAATATGAAAAATATATATTTTCAATTGCAAATGAAATGTTAAACAATTATTAGATGAATAAAATGTATTTTATTGTTAGTGTACATGTGATGTAGAAATAAAATAATGGTGCAAATATTTCTGTGCAAAAAAGGTACAATTGGTTTGAAAAACAAGGCAATGATGGTATATGAACGTCAGCCAGTCTTATTGCTGATGATAGTACCCAGTAGTAGTAGTACTCACCCAGCAGACAGAGGCTGTGGAGTCCAGCTCTCCTGTTCTTACAAATCTTGTCGTAGAAGCTCTCTGGTCTCCAGGACTCAGTCCAGAAAACCACTGACACCGTCTCTCCAAAGTTATACAGCTACAGACAGAGGTCAGAGGTCACAGTGTGTACTTATCACAATTTTCGCAATTGTACTGCTTCTTTCATTAATATATGAAAAGATAGAAGAACATTGATATCCAGGACCAGGATCCTGGTTCAGGTTCTACATCTAAACAGGATCCTGGTCAATAGAACAGATGTAAACCCCTCCCCCCACACACTAATTTGCATAGCTCGCCCCTTGTTAGCATTAATGCTAATGTGATTGTGGCCAGCTGGGTGCTGCTCTCTGTTTGGTGGAGCTGACAGGTCAGTTATTGATGACTCTCAGCAGATGGAGCAGGTGGAGCTCCTGTAACAAGCCCGCCTGTCCTCACACACTTTTTACTCAAAAAAATAAACCAGCCTGAACATTATAATTTCACTGTTTCAATTCCTAAATTTAAGTCAATAATACTGGTCAGTGATGTTGTCTTTATTGTGATGAGCTGTATTCAGTGATTTTATTCAGAATCATAGAGGAATATTAGTGTGCATGTAAACATTTTGTTTATTCTATAAATAATAATAGTACAGTCATTAATTGGTCTAGAAATGTCACAGTGTCCTCAGATTTAAGAAGCTGGTTTTAGAAAATTTGTGAAATGATTAATAGATCATATCAATATTCTGCTGCTGAGTTCAGGTGTTTACCTACCTGCAGACCACAGCAGCCCACGGCGTTCATGATGGAGGCGTTGTGAATGACTCTGTACGGTATCCCAGCATTCACTGCTCTCAGCACCAGGTCGCTGTGGGTGGTAGCTCTGCAGGAGGACATGTGGTAGAAATAACTAAACCTCTGATGTTCACATCCCAACATTCTGAGTGTTGATCAGACAAATCAAGACAACAATAATTTGATTTAAGTTCTGTCTTGGAGCATGGAAATTCCAACATTCATGCACAACTTGAATGCACCATGAGGCGAAACACAAAGGCCAATTTCCCAATGCTGCTGCACTGACATTAATGCTCTGTTTTATCGGCAATGTTTGTCTCCTTATGCTGGAAAGTGTGGGAGGGGGCTTTTAACAGGGAAGAAATGACAGAAACCTCAGACGTGTTTGGAAGATAGTGCCTGAATCATCGAGTCACGTACAGATGAGGTCACAGACAAGGTTAAACCAGAGTGTGATGAAAGAAAAGCCATTTTTAGTCTTTAGCAGAACAAAAAGGAACCAGCTTCTTTTTTCAAATGTAAAACCAACATTCCCAAGAACAAATGTCAACAGAGCATCAGTATTTCAGACCGCCAGCTGCAGACTCTACTCTGTTATTATCTCAGAGAGAAAGCCAGTGGTTGGGGAGAAATGAAGGCCAAGATGCTCTGTGGTCACATCAAACTGTCCAAGTGCTGACACAGCAGACCTGAGCACTGTGGGATCAATATGAGCTGCTGCAACATGGAGCTCAAACAGTCCTGATACGTGGACAACATGACTCACCCAAAAGGGTCACCCACCACCAAGAACGCCACATCAGTCACATCAGCGTCCTTTAGGATCTCATCAGCCCCCTGTTCAACAAGGTCCCTGTCGGCCACAATAAGCTCCTTCCCATAAAACTCCTCCTGAGGACAACAAATAATAGTTACCACACTGCCAAGGTAACTAACATGTTGCTAAACGAGTTAACATGCAGCTTAAGTAAATAAGCACACTGCTGATGGAACTGTAATACTATTAGGTAGTAGTGGCTAGTTGAGCAAACACCAGATGAACCACTGCTGAGGTAGCTAATAATACACTAAGAAGCATTAAAAATGCAACATCGTATTTTTTTTTTGATATTAATTTGAATTTTCATAATTTATTGGGTGACTTCACTTGGTATGATACTGAACATGAATGAACAAAAGCAACAATAGAAAAATGAATGGACATGGATTACAAATGTCAGTATCTTGCGTGATCGTCGTGGCATACACATGATGAGCGCGTTGATTTCGACCACTGGAATCGCTTCCCACTCTTCCAAGAGTGCAGCAACCGTCACCGGCAGTGGAATACGACGCCGTACACGGCGATCCAGATTGTCCCAAAGGTGTTCAATCGGATTCATATCCGGGAAATAAGGCGGCCAGTCCATAAGCTGCACATTATGTCTGTGCATAACGTGCCTGCAGGCGTGAGATAGTGCATCTGTGGACGCCAAAATGCCTGGCTACCCTCGCTTCGGTCATTCTGGATCTCAGCGTACCGATGGCCTGCTCCCTCATGTTTGCTGCTAAGCGTGGCATGGTGACCGTCTGTGACAGCTTGCATTTTTAAAGCCTTGACCAGTTGAGCTCGAATCACCAAAAGAACTCATTGAAAGCTTTCAAACAATGTCCTAACGAAATCACACATGCAAAAACAGGGATTGGTACCGTCTGCCACGTTAATTTATTGTTTGAGCTGAAAAATGTGGCTCCATAGTTTCAAAAGCCACGAGTGGTAGTAAACAAAACATGATTTTGTATACAAAGTAGTTGTATCCAATTTTCTTTTACATTGACTATGTTGCGATTAATGCCTCTTAGTATATTTAATAAACTAGCTAAAACTTTGTACTACAGATAAGACGACATAGCAGGTAGATGATAGCTAGGAAGACATTTTGACAGTACACCTATTGGCATAGTTTTAAACTAAGCTTGCTATGCTTGGACTGGACCTGAATTGGACTAGATTGTACAGCAGCTTGAAAGCAGCTCCAGCTGAGCAGCGAAAGAGACTGTGCAAAACTTGAAAACATTTACTTAACACAGTGATCGAGCTCCAGATGTGTTAGCAGCTGGCTCCAGCTGTTTACGTCTGCAGCCTCAAACCCCAAATAATCCCAAATGACTCTGTGCTGTTTGTCTTGTAGATCAAATCCCTTAACTCCACTTATGGTTCTCCTGAAGTCATTTCAAAAGATGTTATGTTACAAAGCAGGAAGAGCAGCTTAACGCTGATTGGTTAGTGTGTAGCGGGCCTCTTCTGATTGGTGAGCAGGATGGTAGGGAGACGGCATGTATGAGTAAATAAATAGTCGACACAACAGATCATGGGTCAGTCAGGAGCTTCATTGTATTCAGCAGCACTGCACACGTAAAGACCTAGAGTGGTTTCCTGCTAACATTCAAGCTATAGAACAACTCAGAAGTTCTCACATAATGACTAAAGGCTGGAATATACTTCTCCGTCTGCGTAATCCGTCATCCGACTCCGTAGCTACGGAGACCCCTCGAGCCCTCGCACTTCTCCGTCATGATGCGTGTTGTGCAGCCCTGCCGTGAAATGCACCCCCTCGGAAAGTGAAGCAATTCGCCTTAATATCGCTGATAAAAGCAGGAGAAAATACTATATTTGTGAGGGAGATAGAAGAGAACCACAATGACTGCTTTCAGTCTTTAAAGCTCCTCTTCCTCTTTCTTTTCAACACAAAATCGGATAATAGCGAACGCAAACCAACAACTTTCGGTATGTTCTGTGTAAATATACCCCAGCCATAATTACTAAATGAATTAAATAGATTTTTTGAGCAGGTTGAATGTGTTTGATTTGCCTTTCACAAGGATAATCAATACTTTAGTTCCTGTCCTGTCTGTGCTGCTGCAGAGGAGACCTGTCTGTCTGTTTCTGTGTAGGGAGAGAGGCTGCATTTCACAGCAGGGTGCAACTAGAGGACCAATCACAGCCCTTGTCTTCTCCGTCTTCCGTTGACGGATTGACGGACAGTTAAAAAAAAATTCCTGCGCCCAGAGATGACGGAGAGGCTCTCCATCAGGCTCTCCGGCGGCGGAGAGGGCTCTCCGTCTCTACGTACGGCACTTTACGGAGTAGTATAAATTGGCCTTAAAGCAAGAATCAGGTGAAGCCACAAAGGCAGCCATCTTGGCTGGAAATTGGCATAAGTGAGAGACAGGAAGCAAAAAAAAAACAAAAAAACCTGAAGATCTCAAGACAGCCGTTCATTACACCAAGAAGAAACAAGCCCAACATGGTACTAACAAACTGCTAGCTGGTGGAGGCAGGAAACATCTTTCTAGCCACCAGATGACTGTGCACTCATCCCTTCCTGTGTCGCAAATTGTAGTCAGACCTCCATGGACCTTAAAAAGAAGTGAACACTGTCCAGAAATGTGACTTGTTCAGCTAGGACAGTTGTAAACCGACTGCTGATGACTGGGCTGAGGTTCTCTTCACTGAATCCAGTTTTGAGTCAATGCCCACTCCAGCCAACTTAGTGGTTAGGAGGAGAAGCCTACAACCACACTGTCCTGCCACAGGTACTGATGTAAGAACTTAAGTGATTTTGGTTATTATCATCAATCAAAACCACGGAGAATGGCTCAATATCAGCTCTTAAATTAAACACTTTTTGTTGTTGTCTTTATATTTGTCTTAACAAATGTACCTTTAGTTGTAGCAGACATTAAAATGAACAAGAAGTTGAAGAAAACAAGGGTGGTCTAATGTTTTATTCCATGAGTATAAGCAGCTAGCTCCAGGAGTATTAGCAGTAGTTCCAGCTGTAGTAGCAACTAGCTCTAATTGTATTAGCTAGCTCCAGCTGTATTAGTTTTATTAGCTGCTAGCACCAGCTGTATTAGTTTTATTAGCAGCCAGCTCCAGCTGTATTAGTTTTATTAGCACGCAACGCCATCTGTATTAGTAGCTAGCTCTAGGTGTATTAGTAGCTAGCTCCAGGTGTATTAGTTGTATAAGCAGCTAGCTACAGCTGTATTAGCACATAGCTCCAGCTGTATTAGCGGCTAGCGCCAGCTGTATTAGATTTATTAGCAGCTAGCTCCAGCTGTATTAGTTTTATTAGCATTTGTATTAGTAGCTAGCTCTAGGTGTATTAGTAGCTAGCTCCAGGTGTATTAGTTGTATAAGCAGCTAGCTACAGCTGTATTAGCACATAGCTCCAGGTGTATTAGTAGCTAGCTCCGGCTGTTATATTAGCACATAGCTCCAGGTGTATTAGTAGCTAGCTCCGGCTGTTATATTAGCACATAGCTCCAGCTGTATTAGTTTTATTAGCAGCTAGCTCCAGCTGTATTAGTTTTATTAGCACGCAACTCCATCTGTATTAGTAGCTAGCTCCAGGTGTATTAGTAGCTAGCTCCAGCTGTATTAGCGGCTAGCTCCGGCTGTATTAGTTGTATTAGCACATAGCTCCAACCTTATTAGCTCTAGATGTATTAGATGGTCCGACCTGGGCTTGAACCACGACCCTCCGGTTCCCAGCCCAAGCCCCTTAGCCACTGCCGCCCCATTAGCATTAGCTTTAGCAGCTCGACTCTGCAGTGTGTTTCACAGCTGATTATTTCCTGAATCCTTTTCTGTGTTTACTGGACACGGACTCACCAGAGTCTCTTTTCCCACTGTCAGCACGGAGGTGTAGGCCTCCAGGTAAACCCTGGAGCAGCTCTTCACCGCCTGCAGACCCTTCACCGTGATGTCTGCCGCGTCTCCCAGCCCCAGGCCGATCAAATAGAGCATCCTACCGGCTCCACTGTCCGAGTCGGTAACCTACCGCTGCTCAACGCCTCTGATCTGCTCACCAGGTTAGTTCACTGTTATCATGCTTTCACGTGTCGTCTGACTGGACGGACTGGAATACGGTACGCTGTAAACTATTCAGATCCACGACAGTTACAGCCGCAATACGTTCAGTTCCAGTGTGGACAAACCCCACTGAGAAATCTATGAAAAACAACGTATTCTCAACAATATGAAATATATGAACTGCAGAACTGTGTGTGTTTCAGAATACACATTTTATAAACGAAAGAAAATAAACAAGCAATAAGTTATGAGTGGAGGCTGGTCTATATTCCCTAAAACAACAACAAACAAAATAAACTAAAACAGACTAAATATCTCTGAATATTCTCCGTTGTTTTAAACTGTTGTCTCTCATAGAAGTTCATGAGTAATATAAACTATATATATATATATATATATATATATATATATATATATATATATATATATATATATAGTTATAATATTATTTAATTGAAAATATTATTGGTGGCTCTCACTGGCTGTTTATGGTGGCAGCTGTTGTTAGTGGCGTGTGAAAGTCCCTCCCCTCTCTCTCTCTCTCTCTTTCTCCCTCAGTCGCCCCTTGTTGTGGTAAACAACCCACTCTGGACCATGTGACCCCCAGTTAATGACTGGATGGTTATATAATGGGCTCCTCCAGGAGAGGATGGGGGGCTCTGGTCTTTTGTTTGGCTGGTTAGGAGGGGGTCAGGGCTTGTTCGGCTCCAGTCATCCAGAGAATCTGAGCTCTGTCTGTTAACTGTTTCTCTTCAGCTTCAGCTGAACTGGATCAGCCACAGAGTCTCTAAATCTGCTCTAATGTTCGATCCAGTCTCAGAGGGAGAGCTGGTCGTCTCTCCTCTGAAGGTCGGCAGTTTGATCTATCGTAGTGTCAACAAACCGCAGAAAGCTCAGACAGTTTTGTGTAAACATAACGAATCAAAACTAATCATGGAATGAACCTCTCAGGTGTAAGGTGGTCACAAGACACATGAGAAAGAAACAGGATTAAACAGATTAAAAGTGTCTGGAAGTTTAATCTGTCCTCCAATCAGATGGCAGATGAAACCCTCCAAGTTCACTCACTGACAACACTTTTATTAAGTTTCAGAGAAGAAAGTACATGTAGTAGAACTGTAGAAAGTACTGTACAAGTTTGAGGTACTGGAGTATTTCTGTTGTTGTTTACTTAGACCCCACTGATAAAGCTGAATGAATGAGCATCTCAGAGGTAAACAAAGATGGTGGCTGGCTTCTCAGCTGATGGAGGTCTGACCTGAGTGAACAGGTAAACACCAGGCTGAGCATTTCTGGAAGTAGAGAGACTTTATAGACAAGAGAGACGACAGGAAGGAGGACAGGATGGATCGGGGGGCTCCACAGAAAGAATCTCCAATTACAGGACAAAGCAGCCTCATTCAGGTCAGCAGCTCCAACACTGCAGCTTTGCATGTCTAATGAGCACTGTGTAGAATGCTAAGAGGTCTCCACACCCCGTACCCTCTGTAACCCTCTATACCCCAACATCCCCTCCATACCCAGCACCCCTCTATACCCCTCTGTACCCCAACACCCCCTCTATACTCCTCTGTACCCCAACATCCCCTCCATACCCAGCACCCCTCTATACCCCTCTGTACCCCAACACCCCCTATATACTCCTCTGTACCCCAACATCCCCTCCATACCCAGCACCCCCTCTATACCCCTCTGTACCCCAACACCCCCTCTTTACCCAGCACCACTCTATACCCCTCTGTACCCCAACATCCCCATCCATACCCAGCACCCCCTCCATACCCAGCACCCCTCTATAGCCCTCTGTACCCCAACACCCCCTCCATACCCAGCACCCATTTATACCCCTCTGTACCCCAACACCCCCTCCATATCCAGCACCCCCTCTACACCCCTCTGTACCCCAACACCCCCTCTATACCCCTCTATACCCCAACACCCCCTCCATACCCAGCACCCCTCTATAGTCTTCTGTACCCCAACACCCCCTCCATATCCAGCACCCCTCTATACCCCAACACCCCCTCCATACACATCACCCCCTCTATACTCCTCTGTACCCCAACACCCCATCCATACCCAGCACCCCCTCCATACCCAGCACCCCTCTATAGCCCTCTGTACCCCAACACCCCCTCCATACCCAGCACCCCTTTATACCCCTCTGTACCCCAACACCCCCTCCATATCCAGCACCCCCTCTACACCCCTCTGTACCCCAACACCCCCTCTATACCCCTCTATACCCCAACACCCCATCCATACCCAGCACCCCCTCCATACCCAGCACCCCTCTATATTTTTTTACACCAACCTGGGAAATGATGTTGTAGCAACAGCAAGAAATGCAATCACAGTACAAAAAAGCAATATAAAGAACAGAAAAATATTACTATTTACAATTAAGTATAATACAGAAGCACAGTGTTAAAAATATAAAATGTATATGCTGATAACTAATTATGATGCATGGTGATATTCATGGTGAAAATAAACAAACACACAGGTGCAGTGAAATAAAGGTGAACAGTATGCCATGATATATCATTAGGATAGAGTCTTATTGTAAAGTGTGATGGCGTGTGGCAGGAATAATTTCCTTTATCTGTCTCTTCAACAGCGGAGCTGCAGCACCCCCTTTATACCCCTCTATACCCCCAACACCCCCTGTATGCCCCTCCCTGTGGTCTTACAGAGCAGACCATAATTACAGGTTGTATATGTTCACCATGTAAAGTTTCACTGCAGAAGAATGTTTAGCAAACAGGACCAAGACTGAGACCAGGACCAGGACTGAAGGTGCAGATTAAGATTTGGGCTGGGAGCAGGACCAGGACAAAGATGAAGGCAGGCTACTTTCCTTGCAGACACCATTATAAACCAGAACCACATCCAGGACCAGGACTAAGGGTCAAATATATACAGATGAGTCAGAGTCTCTGTGTTTGTGGGTCTGACCTGTTCTTCTGTTTCTTTGGTTCCCCCTGGTTCCCTCCAGCCGTCGTCATGGAGATGCTCAGCTATGCAGGGGCTGAATACAGTCACAGCTCAGAGGAAAGAGTCCTTTGTTACCCCTTTACCCACCAGAGCCTGCATCTCAGCTCCATTTCACATCTCTTTCCTCCTCTACTCCCAGTTACCAGACCCACTGGGATGTTATCAGAATTACACTGGCACCATAGTGGAATAAAGTACAATCTGATGTAGCTACATTGATTATGTATATTACATTGATAATATATTGGGAGGATGGTGGGAAGTCAAGTCAGCTGTATTTTTCTAACTAAGGTTGACAAACTCAGGTTTCACTCTGTTCTTTTCAAATGAATCTCACCTGAGGAAAAACTGGTGGGAACATGAGGAAGAGCAACAGAGGAGGGACCCTCTTTCCAGGACGGACAGACAGGAAGTAGATGTGTTCACAGTAACAAGGATAAAAAACACACAAAACGATATGTATGATGTGAAATTGTCTGGAAATAATGGGCGTCATTTATCAATATATTCTTAAGAATCTTATTAGATTCCTTCTTAAGTTGTTCTTAAGAGGGATCTTAAGACAACTCTATGTGGCGTTCATCAACATGTTCTTCAACTGCAGAATTGTTCGCAGCTGTGTTCGTAAATTGATGAATGCCATTTCCTCGTAAGTTGAGAGGGCGTGCCAGATGAGTCTAATTAACATAGGATTTACATAGGATTTGCATAGGTAACCACCCATCAATGCCCATAAAAGAGACTGCAGAGCTGTGACACAGACGCAGACGCAGATGTCACACAGCAGAAACAGCAATGATACAATGCCAAAAGTGAAAGGTAAATCAAGTGGAGTGCCTCAGTTCGTTAGTAATTCAGAACTGGAGGCACTACTGCAGGAAATAACCCACAGGAGAAAAGTTATATTTAGTAGCCTCAGTGCGGGCTACACAAACACAAATAAAAAAACAAGCATGGGAGGCGGTCACACAGGCAGTGGACACAGTATCTGGTGAAGGGCGAACAACAGAACAGAGGAGGTCTAAAAGAAGTGAAACAAAAAAAAAAAACCCTCACAAAATGCAGATGGGAGATGCAACGGACAGGAGGGGGAACAGCCACCCAAAACCTATCTGAGATGGACCAGCGCATCGGGGCCATCATCGGGGAGACGACCCTCTCGGGTATGCTATATGAAAAAAATACAAATCACAGTTTTTTTTATTTTTATTTGCTTGATTATTTTTTGTACCTTTTAGGAGTACCATTGACTGAGTGTCTGGATACAGACCTGGGCCCCGAGGCAAAGGTTTCATCCCCTCCCTCTGCTGCGGCTACTCAAGAAGAATCGGAAGGCCATTTATTTATTTTCTGAAATAATACCTTTATTCAAAACATGTCCTAAAGGCAGGAGTTTACCATAATGTGTGTAAGATGAAAATACTTCTTAGTATTGGACTGAGGGTGGCAACAATGGCTTGATTTGTTATTTATTCACAGATGAAGTCTCTCCTGCAGTACATGTCTACTCGGTCCCTTCCCACGCCTAGGGAGGCCAGCGATACTGCCTCCCTAGGCATTTTATTTTGAAATAAAAAAATATTCTGTAAAGTACCCAAAAATAAAATGAATAAATTAATAAATAAATACATGTGACAGAAAGATCATTGTAATATCATATTTTAATGAACTGCACAAAAGAAGACAACATAACCATGCCAACATGTCAGCACATTTGTACGTAAGAGTACTCCTGAGTGTTTGTGAGTGTTATCTAAGAACAAATCCTGGATAAGAAAACATTAATGAATGCCACAATCTTCGTAAAAAATTCGTAAGTAGGACTTAAGAAGAGATTTGTTCTTAAGAACGGTTTGTGAATGAGGCCCATTGAGTCCAGAGTGACAAAGAGCAGCTTCTTGCTGTCAACAACATAACCTATACTGGGAACACTGGGAATGCCATACTGGGAACATCTTTCAAAAATCATTACCATATAATTTCTCGATATGTTCCCAATATTACCTCACTATAAATCCAGTACATACCCACTGTGGTCCTAATATAGTCCCAGTACATCCCTAGAATATTCCCACTGTTCCCAGTGAGTAAAATTTTAATATACTGTTCTCCCAGTATAATACAGTATATATAACATAGAAAGATATGAGTTATTCTCAATATGCTCTCAGTATAACACCAGTGTTACCAGTACCATGTGGAACCAGTATATCTCCTGTATGGTCTGGCAATATATTCCCCTTAGTTAATGCTTATTCCCAGTGTTCCCAGTATGATCTCTATATATCACCATATATTTCCAGTGCCTCCAGTTCACCTGGTGCTCCCTGGACAGGAAGTTAAACAAGAATATCCCTTTATGACTCACAGCATTAGCTTAACAGCATCCTAGTACTGGTCCCGGTGTTGGTCCTGGTCCTGGTCCTGGACCGTCTGATGGAGGCTGAAACCAGGGCTTGCTCATTGATGTAGAGTCTGTGTAGATTCTCAGTCATCCAGGTGGAGGTGAATCAAAAAGAGCAGCAACAGTCAGCTGGACTGTTCAAGGTTTGTTTAAGATGTTTCTCCTCTGATCATCCAGATGTTCTTCAGTTCCAGTTTTTATTCTTTTTTGATTCATGTAGAATCAAATAAAAAAGTCATTTGAAACTTTGAAGTGTGATCTTCTGGTATTTTACTCCATCTGTGCTCTTCCGACATCAGCAGCTTAGCTCCGCCCTCTGCTGACCTCATAGAGATGGTGAGGTCAAAGGTCAGGGGGTGGGGGGCAGCTGGTTGTTTCCCACACAGGAACAACAGAAACTACCATAAGCCTATATAATAATAATAATAATAATAATAATAATAATCTTTTTACACATTTATACTCACTAGTCTTCTTTTTTTCTCTTTATATTTCAAATAGTAATACTTTTTCCTGTTTTTATTGCCTTTTTAATGTTGAGATTCTTCTTGTTGTTTCCCAGGTTGGGATCAATAATGCTATTCTTTTCTATTCTATTCTATCTGTTTTATTTCTATTTATTGATATCTTTACTTTATTTACTATTATTATTATTGGTTGTACTGCAAGTTTGTTTAATTATCGTCTGTTATTTGTTTTTTTTTATGAATCATTATCGTTTATTTATTTGTGTTAAGATGGATTCATGTTATTATATTCATTCTTCCAGGTTGACATCATTCATAGAAAATAAATCAGCTTGTTATTTTTGATTAGCATGAACATTAATTATTGATCGTAGATGCTTTTTTATTTACAGAAGTGTGGTACGAATTATTTGTTAATAATCAACATTATTCATATTATTGATCTGATCACAAACAGTGAAGGAAACAGGAGGAGCATCTTCTTCATCATCTTCTTCATCATCGTCGGTGCGCGCGCCTCCTCTCGAGCTGCTCCGTCTCTTTTCTGCTGCAGGACTCTGACGGTAAAACCTCCTTTATCTTTTACTCTGTTTTAACGGTAAAGTTCATGTGAAGCTTCACTAGAAACTCTGTCGACTCGAATTAAATCAGTTTAATCAAATCTATGTTGAGTGTTATTTTGCAGAATCGTTGAGCTCAACTCGACGGTTCGACGGAAGAAATCCGTTTATTAACGGAGAACTGAGCGGAGTTTAAACTAAACTATACTAATAATATATAAGCTAGATATTTAATATGTTGATGATGCTAAAGTGGTGGAGAGTCGTTAAAGTGGCTTCTTTCATATTTTCATGAAGAAAAAAAACGGAGGGATGGATTTATTGAAAAAACATTTAAACCAATCAGTGATGGATTTAGCACCAAAAGCCATTTTATGAGAGCGTTAATAGAAATAATGAATCACTTTAAAATGTTCGAATAATGAGATGTTTCATTTTAGTGATTTAAACATAAAAAAGACAAACGGTTTCTAGAGGAAAACTCTCTTTGATCTCTAAGGAGTTGATCATAAATCAGATAATTTGCTCTGAATGTTCTTCAGCAGAGATGAATATGTTTTTAACTGCAGTCTGTCGAGCAAAACAGGACTAAAATAATACGAATAATTCTACTATTACTAATAACAATAATAATAATAATAACAATAACAATCAGTTTACAGTCATCCAGGAACACTTACATGTCCTTCAGATAAAGTAACAGTTCAGTATTAGTATAAATAATTTTATAATGCATAAATGTACCATTTCAGGGACTCAGAGTCAGCTTGATGAGGTTTTGTCTATGTCTCTGCAGGACCATGTCCCCCTTAAGCTGCAGGACTCCTCTTCAGGGTCCAGACAGGTCATGAAGGACTGAAATCTGAGGACACATCACCCCCTGCTGGACTCTTGCTGTCACTGCAGGCCATGGCTGAGCCCAGCTACTCCGACCTGATCGCCAAGCACTACAACTACACCGGCAAGTTCCGCAAGATGCAGCAGGATTCGGGCCTTAAGGCCGACTCGATGGTCTTCATCATTGTTTGCTGCTTCATCATCCTGGAGAACATCCTGGTCCTGACCACTATCTGGAGGACCAAGAAGTTCCACAAGCCCATGTACTACTTCATTGGGAACCTGGCACTGTCTGACCTGCTGGCCGGCATTGTCTACACCGCCAACATCCTGCTGTCAGGCGCCAACACCTACAAGTTAACGCCCACGCAGTGGTTCTTCAGGGAGGGCAGCATGTTCGTGGCTCTGGCGGCGTCTGTTTTCAGCCTGCTGGCCATCGCCATCGAGCGCCACCTCACCATGCTGAAGATGAAGCTGCATAATAACGGCAACACCTGCCGTGTCTTCCTGCTCATCAGCACCGTGTGGATGATCGCGGCGGTGCTGGGCGGCCTGCCGGTGATGGGCTGGAACTGCATTCAGAGCATGACAGCATGCTCTACCGTGCTGCCGCTGTACCATAAGACCTACATCCTGTTCTGCACCACCGTCTTTAGTATTATCCTCATGGCCATTGTGGTGCTCTACGCTCGCATCTATGCGTTGGTGCGCACTCGTAGCCGCAAACTCGTCTTCCGTAAGGTGTCCAACGGTCGCGGCAACGCCAGCGCCAACATCAAGAGCTCAGAGAAGTCGATGGCGTTGCTGAAGACCGTCATCATTGTCCTCAGTTGCTTTATAGCTTGCTGGGCGCCACTCTTCATCCTCCTGCTGCTGGACGCTGCCTGCGAGACGCTGAGCTGCCCGATCCTCTACAAGGCTGAGTGGTTCCTGGCGCTCGCCGTCCTCAACTCCGCCATGAACCCACTCATCTACACGCTGTCCAGCAACGAGATGCGCCGCGCCTTCCTCAAGACACTGCTGTGCTGCACCGCCTGCGTCCGACCAAACGCTAAGTTCACCGGGCCGATCATGGGGGCAGAGTTCAGCCGCAGCAAGTCTGATAACTCCTCCCACCCCAACAAGGAGGAGGCGGAGTACTCGCCAAGAGAGACGATAGCTGCATCCTCAGGGAACGTCGCTTCGTCATCCTAAAGGAACAAGAAACAGGTGTGAACGTCACTAGACGGAGTCACCATGAGCCGACCTGGACCCTCAGCCCATCAGGACTCTTAGCACTTATGGAGACTGTCAAACTGGCTAAACTGGGACCAGTGAGCAGTCCATTCAGTTGAATCCTGGTTAAAGCATGAAGATGTAATAGTGAAATGTTGATGATCAGTATTACTGAATAATTGATAGAACATTTTATTGATGGTGGTAGAGAAGAATCTGAATTATAACAAAACTAGAACCGTAAACAGTCACATGAGAAATAAAGAGAAGAGAAATAAAACCCACAGCAGAAAAAAAAGGATTAATAAATCTTATTTTCTGTGTTGTTGCCCTGAACATCAAACCACAAACTTTTGCTTTTGATTTTTGCATATTATTCATGCATGTTTAAAGGGACAGTGGGAAATATTTATTGGCTACAAATATAATATCAATGATTGCATTTTCAATAGTGTGTCTGTTAGCTTAGCTTGCATTCATGTCTACAGAGGGAGTCTTCATTAGGGAGTCCTCCACGTTTCTATGGCAGGCCAAAAGGGACAAACCAAGACTCTTTCCTGTTTTTACCTGCAGGCCATCGTCGTTCACAGGCAGTTTGCAAACTCACCACTAGATGTCACCAGATCCTTCAAGCTGCACCTTAGATGCCACATTAACGTTTCCAGTTTCAGCTCATTAATGTCAACACAGCTATTAATGTTGTATTTCTGATAATTCTCCACACTGCTCCTTTAAGATTCTGCAGAAATGACACCAGTCAGCAATAAAGTAATAAGAATATTATCAGAAAGTAGCTACTGTCTGTCAGGGAACTGAAAGTGGTTTTAAGTAGAGTTAGTTCATTAATAATAACAACAATAACAATAATAATTATAATAACACACTAGATCACAGCATTTCTCATCATAAATGTTCTAGTTGAATGACGTTTGAAACCAAACCTGAGGAGGAGCTGAAATTGATCTGTGGTTCAAATAATCAATCAAGCTACAGCCTCACTGTTTCTTATAATTGCTCGAAAGAGATTCACCTAAACTTTATGTGTGTGTTTTTAATAAAAGTTGTAGCTATAAACTATAAAAGTTGTAGAAACTATTGGTCAGAATTAGTTTTCTACTTCTGGCCTATGTTGTTGTTGTTGTTTTGTTCAGTAGAGATGTCAATGTAGTCCCATTAATTTATATTTGAGAGCGGAGAGAAAAAAACATAATTTTGTTTGCCACATAAATGAAAGATGGTGTTTTTGTTCAGACACTTTTTTAAATGTGGAAACTCATTTTTGCCAAGAAAAAATATCAAATGATAAATTAAATTGAGGAGTCATTTTTGTTGTATGTTAAAATGCATCAAAGTTTATTCTTGACCTTGGTCCATTTAAAAGCTGTTCTAGAGCTTTCGGAGGAAGATGTGACTGAAAGCTCCGGCACTACATGGACCAAAGCTGTTCAGTCCCTCATAGAGAAATTTAAATAATTTAAACATACTGACCTTAGGAAGGACCGGGCTTCCGAACCGAACCGAACGATTGATTGATTAATTCCAGCCTGAATTGTCTGCACTGTTTGACTGTTAGCGTCAATAAATACAGAAATAGAAACACACCTATATATATATATATATATATATATATATATATATCTCCATCCATTATCTACTGCTTATCCTCATAGGGTTGCGGGGGGGCTGGAGCCTATCCCAGCTGTCTTAGGGTGGAAGGCAGGGTACACCCTGGACAAGTCACCACCTTATCACAGGACTCACTTGCTGTGAGGCGACAGTGCTAACCACTACACCACCGTGCCGCCCCCGTTCCTAATCCATAGGGTTCAATATGACGTCGGTCCGTACATGACGTCAATGTGTTTATGGGAATTTTTGACCATTCTTCCAGAAGCATATTTGTGAGGTCACACACTGATGTTGGACAGAAGGCCTGGCTCTCAGTCTCTGATCTTATTCATCCCAAAGGTGTTCTATCAGGTTGAGGTCAGGACTGTGTTCATCCACACCAGACTCTGTCATCCATGTCTTTATGGACCTTGCTTTGT
Organism: Synanceia verrucosa; assembly: GCA_029721515.1. NCBI lineage: Eukaryota > Metazoa > Chordata > Actinopteri > Perciformes > Synanceiidae > Synanceia > Synanceia verrucosa. The sequence goes on from CM056558.1 coordinate 27,725,693, forward strand.
GCACTGGTGCACAGTCATGTTGGAAGAGGACGGGGCCAGTTCCAAACTGTTCCCACAAAGTTGGGAGCATGGAATTGTCCAAAATGTCTTGGTATGCTGAAGCATTCAGAGTTCCTTTCACTGGAACTAAGGGGCCAAGCCCAGCTCCTGAAAAACAACCCCACACCATAATCCCCCCTCCACCAAACTTTACACTTGGCACAATGCAGGCCGACAAGTATCGTTCTCCTGTCAACCGCCAAACCCAGACTCATCCATCAGATTGCCAGATGGAGAAGTGTGATTCGTCTCTCCAGAGAAAGCGTCTCCACTGCTCTAGAGTCCAGTGATGGCGTGCTTTACACCACTGCATCCAACGCTTTGCATTGCACTTGGTGATGTATGGTTTGGATGCAGCTGCTCGGCCATGGAAACCCATTCCATGAAGCTCTCTGTGCACTGTTCTTGAGCTAATCTGAAGGCCACATGAAGTTTGGAGGTCTGTAGCGATTGACTCTGCAGAAAGTTGGGGACCTCTTTGCACTATGCGCCTCAGCAAGCATAGGACCCCGCTCCATCAGTTTACGTGGTCTACCACTTCGTGGCTGAGTTGCTGGGGTTCCCAAACACTTCCACGTTCTTATAATACAGCTGACAGTTGACTGTGGAATATTTAGGAGTGAGGAAATTTCACGACTGGATTTGTTGCACAGGTGGCATCCTATCACAGTTCCACGCTGGAATTCACTGAGCTCCTGAGAGCGACCCATTCTTTCACAAATGTTTGTAAAAGCAGTCTGCATGCCTAGCTGCTTGATTTTATACACCTGTGGACATGGAAGTGATTGAAACACCTGATTCTGATTATTTGGATGGGTGAGCGAATACTTTTGGCAATATAGTATATATATATACTATATTGCCAAAAGTATTCTGTATATATATATATATATATATATATATATATATATATATATATATATATATACAGTATATATATATATATTGTATATATATATATATATATATATATATATATATATATATATCCATCCATCCATCCATTATCTACCGCTTCTCCTCATAGGGTCGCGGGGGGGCTGGAGCCTATCCCAGCTGTCTTAGGGTGAAAGACAGGGTACACCCTGGACAAGTCGCCACCTCATCGCAGGGCACATAGAGACAGACAACCATTCACACTCACATTCACACCTACGGTCAATTTAAATTAGCCAATTAACCTAATCCCCATGCATGTTTTTGGATGGTGGGAGGAAGCCGGAGTACCACAGTTCTTGCTGTGAGGCGACAGTGCTAACCACTACACCACCGTGCCGCCCATGTATATATATATATATATATATATATATATATATATAGATACATAGATAGATAGATAGATAGATAGATATAGACACATATAGATCTTCTCAGAGAGCAGATGGCTGCTATGCTTGTCACATGGTTTAGTTTTCAGTCAACTGGACTCTAATCAGTCCATCATCAAACTCCAGAAGGATCTGATGGATCTGCTTCTGCTCTTCACTCTGTCTCTCTACTGTGAGTTTACTTATTTTTATTATTTCAAGATGTATCTATTTTTTGCGGCACAGTTGTGTAGTGGTTAGCACTGTTGCCTCACAGTAAGAAGGTACTGGGTTTGATTCCCGTCCCGGGGCCTTTCTGTGTGGAGTTTGCATGTTCTCCTCATGTCTGTGTGGGTTCTCTCTGGTACTCCGGCTTCCTCCCACCATCCAAAAACATGCATGGGGATTAGGTTAACTGGTTAATTTAAATTGACCGTAGGTGTGAATGTGAGTGTGAGTGGTTGTCTGTCTCTATGTGTCCTGTGTACCCTGCCTTCTGCCCTAAGACAGCTGGAATAGGCTATTTTATTTTTTTATTCAACAAACAACAACCGACAATCTTTACAAACAACATGTGTGTGTGTGTGTGTGTGTGTGTGTGTATATATATATATATATATATATAATCCAGGGGAAGCTTGGAAGGACAGCAAAGGTTCATGGGAGTAATGATGCTCAGAGGGATTGTGTTAAAATGGTTGTTTTGTGTTTATAGTAGCCTTAAGTGTGTTATGGGGGGTGGTATGTTGAGAATATATGTATATATATATATACATATGTGTATATATATGTGAATATATATGTATATATATACATATATACACATATATGTATATATGTATATATATATACACATATGTGTATGTATATAAATGTAGGAACAGCTGGCGTCAAAATATTTAGAGAAGAAATGCCAGTATGCCAGATTAACAATTAAATAATTAAACATAGTATGACAGGAGTCTGTTGTGCGGAGAGGACAACAATAATATAATAATTTAACCATCAGGTTTAAATGAAGTGACTCCTCATCAGCATTAATCAACATTATGTGGGTTTCTTTTACGAAATAATTATTGTTAGCCCATGTCTTGGTATCACATTTGTAAAGTTAAAGTCAGTATTTCATTTTTTTTAGTAATTCCTCTGAACATGCTAATGTGTAGAGGACTGAGACCACAACCCTGTGGAACCCCTTGACCAGCTAACAGCTGGTAGCATTGTTTAGTTCTGTTTTGTTTATTTGTTTACAGACTCAGAGTGCTTCCTCTGACACTGTGCTGTTTGCATACACATGCAGTATAAATACTCATTAGGTACAGTCACGGATACAACAGTAGTTGGTCAAAGAGAAGCTTATTAATATCAGACGTTCATTAATTTTTATTTAAGAACCTTTCAATGACAGTATTTCTGTTTCATGACTACAGACCAGAGTCAAACACTCTCATCAGTCGACTGTAAAGCCTCAGTGGGTGACGATCAGCTGGAGGCATTCAGAGACGTCAGAGAGAATGTTGATACAATTAGAAATGAGTCAACAGACAGTTCACTTAACAAAGAACAATAACAAGAAGCGGGGGCGTTCTGCTGTTGCTATTACATGTATTAATTTAATGACTTCCTTTAGATATATAGGTTAAACTCTCTTTAAACTGGAAAGAACACATTACATTCAATCATTAATATTTACGAGAAGAGCAAGGATGACGCGCCTCCTCACAGATGTATGCCGGGATATGAAGTCTCTGACACAGCTGTTGGGTCTGCGCATGTGCTCCTTCAGGACATGAACTTCTTTTCCCAGCATACCCCGCTCGTTTCACCCTTCCTTCCTCCTTCCTGCAGCCTCGGCCCTTCTGCTGTTCAGAGGAAGATGAGAAGCAGCTGATGAACCAGAACCAACCGACTCTGACTTCCAGCAGAATGGAGCCGCAGCGGCTGCTGACAGTCCGGAGGCCGAGCTCAGCTGCTCTTCTCCGTCCTTGAACGCGTCTGGACGCCTGCTGGAGTCCCGGAGCTGCGGAGCCTGGAGGAGCGGCGGGTGGAGCCGCAGCCGGCCGAGCCGAGCCGAGCCGTACCGAACCGTGCCGAGCAGAGCCGAGCAGAGCCGAGCCGACCCGTCGTCTCCCGCCCTGCCAACGATGCTCAGCTGGCTGCAGGACTAAGGCCTTGACTGCACCGCACCCTGAAACCAGACCCGGTAACCCCTGCCCCCCTCCCCCCTTCAGGTGAGAGTCGGACTGAACACCTGGTTTATCTGGTCCCCTGAGACAGACCCGTATGGACCTGTATCATAGTCAGATCTGCACTTTTATCGATTGTGGGCTGGTCCTGGTCTGTTCTGGGTCCTGCTGGTTCTTGTACCAAACCCTAAGACTTCCATGTGGATCTGGTTGGAGCCAGTCTTCCAACCAGATCCAGGAGGTGGAGTCATGTGTCACAGACAGATGAGGTCAGCGTCCAGGTGTGCCTGTAGACCCCCCCCCAGCATCACAGACTCTGACAGGGCACAGGTTCAGGTGAGTTCATAGACCCTGATCTCAATCTCTGATTACAGTAGAACAAGTGATCAGGTCTGCTAATCAATCAGTAGTATGTATGTAGAGCAGAGACTGTGTCAGGTCTGTGTGAGACCTGGTCCGGGGTCAATCGCTTGTGAATTGTAATTGGCTGCTGATTGCTGACATCATTATATATTCTAATATGATTAAATCTCTTCCTATGATTGGTGCAGAGCAGTCACATGATTAGTTCATGTGATTTAAAGGGTCTGAGCCACAAAACCAGATTATATTATTCATCTTTGAGCCTCATTACGACACGTTTGTCTCTCATAATTCAGAGTCTGGTGAATTTAAATTGTGTTGTTACTCATGTTGTAACAAATAATAGTAATAAAGATAATAATAATGTCCTGATCCAGGTCCTGTCTGTCCCTGCAGGCTGCAACATGGAGCGCTCCGGCAGCATCCAGCTGGACATCCCCGACTTCAGTAATTCGGTTCTGTCTCACCTGAACCAGCTTCGTGTTCAGGGCCGTCTCTGTGACATTGTGGTCAACGTGCAGGGCCAGAGCTTCCGGGCTCACAAGGTGGTCCTCGCCGCCAGCTCTCCGTATTTCAGGGATCACATGTCTCTGGGCCAGATGAGCACCGTGTCGCTGACGGTGATCCGCAACCCGTCGGTGTTCGAGCAGCTGCTGTCCTTCTGCTACACGGGTCGCCTCTGCCTGCAGCTTGCTGACATCATCAGCTACCTGACAGCTGCCAGCTTCCTGCAAATGCAGCACATCATCGACCGCTGCACCCAAATCCTGGAGGGCATCCACCTGAAGATCAGCTTGGTCGATCTGGATGAGGAGCCCAGGGAGGAGGAAACACGGGGCTCCAGGGTCGGCAGGACCCTGGAGGCTGTGGTGCGAGCGGCCGGTCATCACGGCGGCCCGAGGCTGCTTGGAGCACGAGGCAGTGCAGAGGCATGCGAGGCTATCAGTCCCGCCGAGGAGCCGCTCAGCCCGCCGCCACTGGTGGAACACAGCGGGCTGGAGGGCACCGGGACCTCCAGAGCGGGCAAAGAACCCATCCTTCGCATCAACCGGGCCGGTCAGTGGTACGTAGAGACGAGCAGCGAGCCGGAGCGGACTGGCAGCGCAGAGGACAATGGCGGTTTGGACCGAGTCCGGATCAAGACGGAGAGGATGGAGGACTGGATCGGAGCAGGCGAGCATCCAGAGGAGGAGGGGGGGGCAGCGGAGGAGGGCACCACCGTGATGATCGATACGTCGGGGCGCAGCACGCTGGTGACGGCGCCAGTGGGAATGCTGGCGACCCGGAGCGCCCAGCCGTCCTCCAGCTTCAGCGAGACGGATAGGTGAGTAGCAGCAAAGACGCCGCAAAGCATCTTCCTGAGTGTAGCGTGTCCTCGTGACGACTTCCTGTGTCCATGTGACTACTTCCTTTGTCCTCGTGAAGACTTATTGTGTCTTCCTGTTTCAGGTTCAGTCCCACCGGCAGCGTGGTCGTCCTGGCAGAGCGGCAGAGAGCAAAGAGCGAATCTCCCACCCGGGCGGACGAGCTGCGACAGCCGAGCTCACAGGTACCCAGAACCAGACCCTCAGAGGTGGTCTGCAGTAGTCCAGGAGAGCCAGTCCTCTCTCAGTACAGAGATAAATAATAATAATCTCTAAGAATCTAGTTCTGCAGGTGTTCAACTCAAGGTAAAGTCTAATTAGAGACCCAGTCACCTCTTTGACCTTTGGATCTTCCTCTAGGTTCTCTCAATAAAGTCAAAATGAAAATAGGGTCCACAGATATGAGGTTAAATCTCCTTGTATGTAGTGCTGAGTCACCTTTATTTTTAGTGCCAGGTTGAGGCTTCATGTCTCGTTTGTTGGACTTGGAGCTTCTCTCAGTTTTAGCTTCATTGAAGTGTGTTGAACTCCTTAGAACTGAACCTGCTTAACCAGGACTTCCCTTAATAGTTAGTACAATCTAGAAAAACCCTCAGAACCTCCTGAATGCTCCTGGTCAGTCTCCACTAGATCCTCAGCACCTATGACTCTGACAGGACCAAAACCAAAGCTGTGAAGAAGCAGCTCAGTCTGGAGCGAAACCCAGAGGTCAGATCTCTGTGGTCCTCCAGTCTGGTTCTGGTCCTGGATCTGGTGTGTGATAACGTTTTGTTCTGCCCATCAGGGGGAGGAGCACGCTGCATTTGACATGGGTGGATACGAGGACTACCTGAGGGAGCAGGTAGGAGACCGTTGGTACCGCTACAACCCCCGTCTCACCTGCATCTATTGCTGCAAGTCCTTCAACCAGAAAGGCAGCCTAGACCGCCACATGCGGCTGCACATGGGCATCACTCCATTCGTCTGCCGCATCTGTGGGAAGAAGTACACCCGCAAGGACCAGCTGGAGTACCACATCCGCAAGCACACCGGCAACAAGCCCTTCCACTGCCACGTCTGCGGTAAGAGCTTCCCCTTCCAGGCCATCCTCAACCAGCACTTCCGCAAGAACCACCCAGGCTGCACCCCCCAGGAGGCCCACAGCGCCTCCCCCGAGACCACCACCGCCTCCGTCACCTCCAGAGGGGGGCCTAGCGACGAGGCCTCCCCCAGCCAGGAGGAGCCCGAAGGCGGCGGCAGTGGCGTAGGCCAGTACAATGAGGGGCCCCAGACCTCGGTCTCCACCACGGGGCCCGACTGACCCGGAGGGAGGAGGGGACGGTCGGGGTGGGGGAGTGACGGACCGGGCCACTCTGATCCTGTTGGTCCTGAAACCAACAGAAACGAACTGAGATTTTTTCGCTTTAAACCGCATCTACCTTCACAACCAAACGGACCAGATTAAGCTAAATGAAGAAATGCCACACACTCCAACAACCTCACACACCTCTCGATGGCGTCGTCCTCGTCTGCCTCTGTCTGGTTTCTGTTACAGATTTCTACTTTTGTATTTACAGCTGTTACAGGTTCACAAAGCAGCATCACAACAGAAACTTTGCCAAACTACTCAGTGCCAGTCCTACACTTCAGTCCTTCTTATTTGCCTTGAGACAATCTGGAGCAGCGCGATTATTAATAGTAATAATAATAATGATCCTGTGCTCTTCAAAATGCTGTCGGCTTAAAAAAAACATTTAGTTGCACAAAAAAGTTCAAAGAGAAAAAAAACTTAGACTGTTAAAGTTCAGCAGTGATCAGAGTTCCTCATCTTTAGTGATCATTTAATATCTGATTTGTCACAAAGATTAGTGGGAAAAACAGCACTGATCCAGTCCAGATCCAGACTTGATCCAGACTCCTTTATGAATCTGCCATCACTTTATTGAGGAGCAGATAAATAATTTTGTCTATAAAGTAAAAAATAGAAATAGAGAGCAGCTGGAACCAAATGATGTCATTTGTTAATATGAATTAGAAATAAATTAATCTCTGAAGTAATTATAGTAATAATTAACTCATTGAGTGTCAGCTGTTTTATAAAACAGAAAGTGCCTTGTTCCAGCATTTTTGCCCATTTTGAGTCATATTTCTAGACCCACAGAATATTTTGTACTATGTCTCTGAAAACAGTGAATATCTCAAATGAAAGAAGAGACTCTCTATTTTATCATGAAGACAAATGTTTGTTTTTACCTTGTTCCCTTCTTTTGCTCTCTAATCTCGATCGTCCTGTTTTGATCTCTGTGGCATATATTAACTCTTTATGTCCCGACTACAAATCACCGAAGCCCCAAAATTATTCACAGGCTGTATGAGAGCGCGATCAGCGACCTGCTGCAGGAAAAAACACTGACGGCGAAACTCATCGATGGCACTCAAAGAGTTAATACGAATTCTGGACTAACTATCCTGACTGTCCCAGAACTTTCCATCACATCCCATGGTCTTCTCCAGCAAATCAAACCTGCTCAGGTGTCTTCTGGTGATCTGAGGCTTCAGTCACATGACGACAGGTGGTCGATGACCTCACCTTCTGTGAGGAAGCTCATTGGATGTGTTTGAAAGCTCCACGAATAAATCCTGACTGGTCTTTGATCAGGATGAAAGGTGAGGAGCTCTGATCACTCTGATCAGTTAATCTGGCAGTGATTAATTCTTCAGATTGTTTTTAAGGGTGAACAGCCTGTAAACCTCAGATAAGCTACACTCAGTTACCTCTCATCACTACGCAATACAGCTGCTGCAGCACCGGGGGGCGCTCTGGTCCACTCAGATCCCTGTCACTCTTCTCAGATATTTTTATAACAAGCATGACTTTTATTGTTTTATTGTTTGCTTTTTTAACACTTTTTTTGCTCTGAACATGTTTGACGGACGACAGACCTGATCAGAAACTCTGTTAATGACGCATTAAAATCTGCTGCAACAAGACAAACTTTAAACTTAAAAGACAAACTTAAAGTCAGTTTGCATTTAAATCTGCATGCTGTTGACTGAAAGTCACACAGTTGATAAAAAACTTTGATAAATTCAATCAGACAGAACAAAAAGCTCGCTGTCATCATCTTAGTTAGCCTGAAAGCTAACAGATAATTTTTATCTGGCAGTGGCTCAAAGTTTCACAACACAGACCTCAGTTGCTAAAGAGCTAATGTTCATGACTTAGCCTGCTACAGCTAGCAGATGTAAATGAACATTAGCTTTAGCTATCTCTGTGTTTAGCCTAGCTTAGCATGAAGACTGGAAGCCTAGCACAGGCCTACGCTGATATGTTTACTCTAGCATTCTAGCTAATGTTAGCTCGCCGGTTAAAAATAAGGATTGTTGTACAGCTCTGTACTGCACATGTGCAGCAGAGGTCTTGCGTCATGACAACGGACGGTTCTGATCGGGTCATTGACCGAAGGGCAGCAGGATGAGAAGCCAGACCCTGTCAGACCAGATGGATGTAGTCTCCGGGCCGTGGAGCTGGACTAAACCCTCCAGAGGGTGCAGCAGGTCGGCTGCCTGGACACCAAAGGAAAGACGCCGTGACCATGTTGACCCTCAACTTTAGCACTTATCAGAGAGAGGATCAAAAGAAAGTATCAAACTTTTTATAAAGACGACAATATAAAGTCACATAATATCAAACATATTTAAACTACTAATATGTTTTTTGCATTTGAATAACGTCAGTAAGCTTGGCGCCACCTTCAGATGTACGGTGGGAGGGCAGGTAGCACATGGATCAGCTGTTTCTCTTTTCCTACAGAGCTGTGAATCACATGTTAGCAGACCGTCAGTTTTTATGCAAGTGAAGCGGTTCTGTCCTCGCTGGACTGGATCCTCTTCGATCCCACCGCCGCTCTCATTCTTCAGGCTAAACCAGGGACTATCAGGTATACAGACTCTTTCTTTTATTCAGTGAATTGGACATTTACCTTCCCTACGTAGCAGAATGCTAACGGCTAAACCTCAGTGCAGAAATACAACTCACCTGTAAATACACCTGACAGCAGCAGGAGGTCCTGCGAGTCGCTGCAGAGGGTTAGTCAGGGCTGGGCAGTATGGACAAAAAAGCATTTGTTGTCATGACAACCACAAAACCTTTCCAGAAAACACTGTGTTGTGATTGGATGGCAGGTATGGAGACACCTTGATCTCACCTCATCCTTTCATTAACGTGCTGTGTTCATCCTTACTTGAAGCTTTAATTTGAAAATCGCTTCAGTCAGCGGGGACATATAAATACTGAGGACTTGACAGGAATCTGCAAATGTGAATCTGGTTTAAGACAAATATATTTGTGTTTTCACAAAATTCAAGGAAACATTAAATTAGTATGTGCGGTGTTTGTGATGTATTTCTGGACCTGTACATCACTGCAGACAGGTTAGTCAATTAATGAATCTTGTCTGAACCAAAGCAAAGTTCTGCTGGGTTGACGGCCATATTTACAACAGCTTCTCCTGCCGTCTGACTATTATATTACTTTTTCTTTAATAATAAGAAATCAACTCCAGAAAAGGTTCAAATATCCTGTAAAATTTGACTCTTCAGAACCACAGAAAAGGCTGGTCTGAGCTGACAACTAACTAACTGACTCAAAAGTCTCTAAATCTGAATGAACCCATGTCCTCCTGCAGCGACGGACAGATCTAGAGGTAAAGCTAGAAAACACTGCTTGGTGAGTCACTTTACTTTCTGTGAAAATGTTGACACATCAGCTGGTAACAAGTCTCATATATGATATATTAATATTATATATATTATTATATGATATTTATATATATTTACAGTCCGAACTTTCTGTTAAAATCCCTGACAGTTCAGAATCAACACAAATTCGAATTGATAAAATTTCCGTTCAGTCTGACAGGTTTTTAAAGATCAGTCTTTTTCCTCCTCGATGGTTCTTCAATTTCATCTTTAGTCAAACTGTGAAAACGGCTTAACCTCATCATCATCATCAAGGCGTCTTTGAGTTTCTTCAGCTTCTGTGTGAATCAAATGTTTATTCTCTGAATATCCATTAACATGCCAATTATCAATCTAATCATTTATTCACTCTTTACTGTTAATTCCTCAAAGTATATCCAAATATATCAGAAAACGAGTCAAAGAAAAAACATTAAGTAAATTAACTTTTAATACTGTACTTTTTATTTTGAAGAGGAGGTTCTGCAGACGTTCTGTAGTAGGAAGCTCACCGCTGTTATTACGTGAAGATCTTTTATGTTGCATGTCTCTGTTGGTGGGGGGTGTTGATTATTAGTTTAGAAAAATGTGAAGAAGCTTCTTTCACCACAATGACCACTAGATCACTCACAGGATGCATCTCCTCCGCAGGAAATAAAGCACTTTAAGTGTCGACCACCACGACCCGCCTCCTTCTTTACTGCAGTCAGGTGACGCTTCACTGTCCATTCATCCAATTAACCTAATCCCCATGCATGTTTTTGGATGGTGGGAGGAAGCCGGAGTACCAAAGAGAACCCACACACACATGAGGAGAACATGCAAACTCCACACAGAAAGGCCCCGGGCCGGGAATCGAACCCAGTACCTTCTTCTTGTGAGGCGACAGTGCTAACCACTGCACCACCGTGCTGCCTGACGCTTCACTAGTAGTTATCTAGATGACCTCAGCCAGGTGTAACCCCACCCCTTCCTGTGACCACCAGAGAGGGGCCGGGCTTCAACTCTGGTGCATTTCTGTTATTACTAACGGTGATTTAAACTGCAGGATGTGACTGACCAGCTGATTCTAGACATATTGTTGTGTGGTTTCTACTGGGTACTATGTCTCTGGTTACTAAGGGAACACAGCTGGGCCGCTCTCATTGGCTGCAGGGATCGGCCACTCTGGCGGTGAAGAGCAGGGCGTTGATGGTTGCCTCTCTGATGAGCAGCAGGAATGGTCGGTCCGTCATGAACACCTCCCGCTCGAAGTTGATGGAACGTCCGACAGCGACCACGGCGGTGGCCCCAGCGGCCTCGCTGCCCTCCTCGTTCACCTGCAGACCACAGAACTGGGTCAGTCAGGCTCTTGATGGACTGTCTGGTCTAACAGTAATTCATAATGTATATTGCAGTCAGTAGTTATTAATTTACATTAACATGAATCAATAGTGTCCAAACAGCCCTCCAGTTACAGAAACTGACCTCCAGGAAGGCTTTATGGAAGGCGTCTGAGATGTGGAGTCCTTCACCACCGTCCTCCAGCATCCCTGAAACACATTTTATTAAACACTGAAACAACCAACAGTCCCTGAATGCAGCACATATCGTGTATCACTAAATACATCACACGGAATAAATTAGAACAATACATCTGAGAAATATTGCAGTTTAAAGAAACCACAATGTAGTTCAGGTGGGCTCACCTGGCAGACTGGCCTTCTCAGAGCTGAACAGGTGAGTCAGTCCCATCGCCTGCAGCTTCTCCTTCACACTGAAACCATCCTCCACCCTGAAGCGAGGGACATGGACCGCCACAGAGGTCTCCTTCATCCCGTCCAGCCAGAAGGTCAACTTCCTGAGGTCCAGACCCGCCTCCACCTGAGTGCATACAGTAATGAGTCGACTGTGATGGTTAGAGTCATTTCTTTAATTCAACTTTAATTCATTTCTTTTAAGTCTCCCACAGCGCTCAGCTGTGAGACAGAGCAAGATGTGACGAAATGACTTGAAACTTTTCAGAGCATTTCAAGTCGACAAATGATTGGAGAACTTGAGGCAATAAATCAGTGATTTATTACAGCAGATGACCAGTAGGATGTTGAGGCTCAGTGAAAACAGCAGAGTCATCATCTGGTTCAGAGTGAAGTTTAGTTTCCGACTAAGTGTTAGCCACACTAGCTTGGCGTTAGCATGGCTTTGATGTTGCCTTGTGTATCTGGCGTTGGTTTGTTGTGCTGTGGGTGCAGAGGGAAGTTGTGTATCTGAGGTGAACTGGTTGTCATGGTTACCTGAGTGAGCTTGGTGCCCCTGCTTGGCAGGATGATCACCATGGTGATGTCTCCACGGTACGGCATCTCCAGCAGCTGCACCTGGTCTTCGGGGAAGTACCCGTACCTGAACCTGGTCTCCTGGTACATCATGTTGACCGAGCAGATCCGGGTCTCGCTAACCTGGAAGTCTGAGACGTAGACGTTGTCTTTGTGAAACTTGTTCTTCCACTGACCCTGAGAGGAGAGGAAGCAGCTTTTATCAGCAGGTAGCCAGCATCAATAAGAGGTGAGTAACTTAGCCATAGTTACAGTTTTGACATCCTCAAAACTGTAGTGAGACTCCAAACGACCCCACTGAACTTCAGTCCAGATACAGCGCCTTGCAAAAGTATTCACCCCCCTAGGATTTTTTCACATTTTAATACCTCACAACCTGGAATTAAAATATATTGTTTGAGCATTTGCATCATTTCATGTACAGAACATGCCAACAACTTTGAAGATGTGATTTTTTTTTCTATTCTGTAACAAACAACAAAAAGGCCAAAAAACAAAACTTCAGTGTGCATAATTATGCACCCCCCTGAAGTCAGTACTTTGTAGAGCCACCTTTTGCAGCAATTACTGCTGTAAGTCTCTTCTGATAAGTCTCTATGAGCTTGCCACATCTTGCAACTGGGATTTTTGCCCATTCCTCATGGCAAAACTTCTCCAGCTCCTCCAAGTTGGATGGTTTCCGCTTGTGAACGGCAGTCTTCAAGTGAAACCAGAGATTTTCAATCGGATTGAGGTCTGGTCTTTGACTAGGCCATTCTAGCACATCTAACTTCTTCTCCTTAAACCATCCAAGCGTAGCTTTAGCAGTATGCTTTGGTCATTGTCCTGCTGGAAGGCGAACCTCCATCCCAATCGCAAATCACAGGCAGACTGAAACAGGTTTTGCTCCAGAATGTCCCTGTATTTAGCACCATCCATCTTCCCCTCTATGTGGACCAATTTCCCAGTCCCTGCTGCTGCAAAACATCCCCACAGCATGATGCTGCCACCACCATGTTTCACTGTTGTGGACGGTGTTCTTGGGATGATGGGATGTGTTGGGTTGCCGCCAGACATAGCATTTCCCTTTGTGGTCAAAAACTTCAATTTTAGTCTCATCTGACCAGATCACCTTCCGCCATACATTTAGGGGGTCGGCCACATGCTGTTTGGCAAACTCAAAATGTGCCTTCTTATTTTTTACACTAGGTAAAGGCTTTTTTCTGGCCACTCTTCCATAAAGCCCAGCTCTATGGAGTGTACGGCTTATTGTGGTTCTATGGACAGACACACCAGTGTTTGCTGTGGAACTCTGCAGCTCCTTCAGGGTTACCTTTGGTCTCTCTGTTGCCTCTCTGATCAATGCGTTCTTTGCCTGGTCTGTGAGTTTTGGTGGTCGGCCCTGTCTTGGCAGGTTTGTTGTGATCCTGTGTTTTTTCCATTTGCCGATTATGGATTTGATGGTGCTCCGGGGATCATCACAGATGTAGATATTTTTTTATAACACAGTCCTGACTTGTATCTCTCTATAACTTTGTCCTTGACTTGTTTGGCAAGCTCCTTCGTCTTTATGATGTGATGCTTCTTGCTAAGTGGAGTTGCAGTCCATTGGGGCCTCTCAGAAAACGTGTGATTATTCTGACACATCATGTGACACTTAGATTGAACACACGTGGACTTAATTTAACTAATTCTGTGGCTTGCGAAGGTAATAGATTGCACCAGCACTTTTTAAGGGGCTTCATAGCAAAGGGGGTGAATACATATGCACATGCAAATTTTCACTTTTTTTATTTCTTTAAATTATTCTTTTATACATCTATATATCTATATATATATATATATATATATATGTATACATATATGTATACATATATGTATACATATATATATCTATATATATATATATATATATATACATATATATATACATATATATATATATATATTTCTATATATATTTCTCATTTCACTTCACCGACTTAGATTACTTTGTGCAGCTCCATCACATGAAATATTCAGAGGAAAAACATTTAAATTAGAGGTTGAAATCTAACAAAATAGATAAAAAGCTTAGGGGGGTGAATACTTTTGCAAGACACTGTATCTGAGGGACTACCAGGTCTTTAAAGGGACCTGAACCAGATCCAGAGCTACAAGCTTGGGTACCTTGAAGTAGATAGTGTTGACAAGGACCAGGATTGTGTTGGAGTCCAGTGCCCCCACCGGCAGCGTATCCTGGATCAGGTTCTCTGTCTTGTTGGCGATCCAATTGTTGATGGAGACCCTGGCCTTCTCTGGGTTCTCCTGAACCAGGGCACAGAACCAGGATTAGTAAGAGATCTGAACCCCGGTGGACTTGTGTTGGACCATGATGTTACCTTGAAGTTGAGCGGCAGCAGCTTGGCTCCGTACACCGTCTCACTGATGTTCTGGTATGTCTCATTGTAGACCAGAGACTCGTCTCCGAACAGTCGGTTTGCAGAGATCAGCTCCGTGGATTCATCCTTCTTCCTGTACAGACGACAGTTGAGTTTGGCGAAGAAGAAGTGGACCTGATCCGACGTTTTCTCTTTGATGGTGTCAAACTCAAACACCTGCAGACACAAGCATGATATAATAATAATAATAATATGATTAATAATACTCACCTCCATGATCTGCTGCAGTGTCTGGTTATAATAACACTACTAATAATAATAATCACCTCCATGATCTGCTGCAGTGTCTGGTTGCAGGCTCCCAGTTTAGTCATGGCAAAGGCAGTGGAGATGCTGATGGGGGACATGAAGATGTTGGTCTCGGGGGTCTTGCTGAGGGCCAGCTGTTTGTACAGAGACAGGGCGAAGCGGCTGTTGGCCTTCGACAGTTCCCACACTCGAGGGTTGGTGGACTCGGGGACCGGTCCGGGCTCCTGGGTCAGGCCCTCTGGCTCGGGGCTGCGGTAGATGCAGCGTGGCTCCAGCGGGATGTCTTTGGGTTTGGCGCTGCAGATGTCCGGATGAAAGGCGAGGGAGACGTGGGGCAGAAACGCCACCAGCAACAGCCAATCAACAGCCCTCATTCTGCACAAAGCCAATCAGAGGTTAGTTTACATTACACCTCTGCAAAGAACATTGGATCCTGTTTACTGTTTTTATTCCTATCCCTAACCCTGTTATCTGAAATGACTAGAGTGCATTTTAATTTGCTGTCTTGTGTGCAGCCCTTAAACACTATTATTATTAGTTTATCTGACAAAAGAAGTTGAATTTAAATCACAAGAAGTTTGGCAGTGGATTATCATCTGCTGTTTCTGCAGAAATATTTTTCTTAAACATAAACATGATACATTTACTTTTATTTAAGAATAATATTTAGTGAAACAAAAACAACAGATCTTCAACAACCTGTGATGATAAAGGATCAGATTCAAATCCAACACCACATCAGACAGTTTTGGGATTTTGATTTCATTACTTTCCCTCCAGACTCTGACCTTACACTCAGCTTTTAAATATTTTTTGTGCAGCTTTGTTCCTTTATACTAAAAATGAATAGAATAAAAAAAAAGAACGTGTAGAAGATGAAATTTTCCAGAAAGAAGAGATAAATCCATTCACTATTTATGAACTTCATTCATGTCAATCCAGGAGGATGTTCAGTCGGTAAAATCTTACCTGCACAGGTAGACGGTGTGTTCAGACAGCCAGATGTGTGGTTTGAGCTGAACTCAGGTCAGTGTCCTGCAGAGCGCTGAAACATCAAGTCAACCTTTGAGACATTGATCGTCTGTTGGTCAACAGGATCACAGATCAATAATTGAGACATTTCACAATATCCGGATCCAGACCATAATATCACCTACTGAGCTGTTTTCTCTTGTTTGGGGCCAAATTGCTGAATTAACTAACTGTTGTCTAGAATTTCGTAAACAGAAAATAATCCTTTTGTCTTTTTGTTCATAAACAATGGCATCATGCAAACTGTCATTTAATAATCAGATATATATTTATAAATAATTATATATATATTAAAAATTGTGTACATATATAGATATAACAAAAGAAAAGAACAGCTTATGTATTAGCTGTATTATGATGTATTATACTGCTCATATTTACAAAAAAATACAAATATTTTACTTATTAAAACTTATGATTTTTATTTGTGAAATCATAAATATAAAAATATGTGCAAAAGACATTTTGCATTATAACAGGAAGTGACAACAAGATCAACAACGAACTATTTAATTACATGAACACAAACCTCTGATAAAACCAATGAAAACAGATCTGGTGGATTTCTAGTAAAACCTGGACATCAGACTAACAGTAGGTCTCTGACAGGTTTTCTAGTTCTTCTGGTGTCAGAAGAGTTTGGGCAGCTGTCTCAGGCGGCTCAGGTCCAGGATGTTTCCCACTGATCCTTCTGTGTGATGGCTGCTCGCCCTTTCTAAAGATGGCCGTCTGCTGGAACTGTTCTCCTTGTCGCTGGTGTTCAGTTTGGCGTCGCCAGTCAACAGCTGCATTTTGGGCCGCAGGTCTCGGATCAGCAGACTCTGAGGGAGGAGCTTCACATTGAGCGCATCGGTCAGCGGCTGACACGCCGACACCTCCTGGTCATCGACCGCCTTTTTCTCATCCTCTCCACCCTCCTCCTCCTCGATCAAGCCGTACCTCCTCATGTACTTCCTGGTGGCCAGAGACATGTTGCTAGGTGACAGCAGGGAGCTGTTGGAGCAGGAAGTAGGGCTAGGGTGGGGTGCCCGGCCTCCCAGAGACAGTTTGCTGAGCTGAGAGTCACTCAGGTAGCGCAGGGCGATGGCATTGGCCTCCAAACTCAGATCCACGCTGCCTCCTGGGAAAAGAGAGCTGGCTGTCGGTTCGGCCACGCTCAGTCTGGACAGAACTGCTGCCGGATTGATGCTCGCCAGGGTGCTGCTAAAACAAACCAACACTCACATAAATGGCTCCTTATTTCTGAGAGCAAAGTGTGCTGATAGTTTGGTTAAGTAATGCTATCGGTGTTAAAACATGAGCCATAGTATTCTGCTGCACAAAGATTAAATGGTTTATATTTTACATTGATTTAATCAGGTTTGTTTTTAACGTTTTAAAGGGTTAAAGACACACAGTGGACTCTGAAGTAAACACAGGTGTGTCCAGGTGAGGGCCAGACCTGCTGCTCTCTACTGTTTGGAGGATTCTCATGTCCGGCTCATTCAGATCTTCGTGGTCGACATCGACTCCCAGCTGCTGCAGCTGGCTCACAGTGGCGCTGACCAACGGGTCTCCACAGCTCTGCCTCCTTCTGGACAAGGAGGACTGGGTCCTCCTCCTGGACTCCTCCTCCGCTTCCTGTTTACTATCTGAATCCTGAAGACGACTGGTCAACTGACTCTGAGGGGACAGAGAATCAGGTAATAATTATTCATAGTTTTACAGCATCATGTTGTCCAGCAGCTGTTGTTGTTACCATCAGGTTTTGATAGAAGCTCTGCCGCTCATCTGCAGGTCTGAACATGCTGATACTCTCTCCCAGAACTGGACTCTGCAGACCACTAACACTGAAACACATAACATCACAAGTCTCGAGTCTTCAGTGGGTCTGCATTCTTTTCAAAAGGAAAGCAGAAGAAAGCAGTTTGACTTTGAGTAACTAGTTTGAAAGTAAGCTCTCCTCTCACCAGACTCCATTCACTAAAGCCGTAACTTAAGCTCTCCTCTCAGGGAGTTGATGGTCTGTCGCTGCATCCACTGGTTAGTTTCTTTGTCTTATTGTGTCACTTCTTGATCTTAACTAACATGGTGTCATCAGAGTACTGGACAGTACTCTGATTACAAGGTTGGGAATAAATACTGGACATGTAGGGACATGGTTGACTACATCAGGTCATGTAGGAAAATATTTTTTGAACAGTTTGAAAGGAAGATAGCAAGATTATTTTTGGGCCTTTGGCCTTTATTTTGATAGTGACAGTATAGTAATGTAAGGGGGAGAGAGGGACGGACTGAGATGATTCAAACCTGTTGGCTACTTGTGAAACATCGGGAACCATCAAACCTGAATAATGGAGATGTGACCTGATGCTAAGAGTTCTCTCACCTGTGCTGTCCAGCCTCCTGGCCTGTGATGTCACTGTTCTCAGCTCCACCCATAGGCCAAATGACAGACAGGTTGCCAGCTGAGGGGGGTCTGCAGGCGGAGGCTGGAGGAACCTGCACCTCCTGATGGCGGAGGGGGGATGACTGAGGATCCCCCCAGAACAGACTGGCTCCTGAAAACAGAGCGTGATGACACAAGAATCAGAGGAAATTCACAACTGACTCCGTCTCACCTGTGCCCCATCAGTCAGTCTGTCAGTCTCACCTGTCTCCACAGCGATGCTGGCGGTGTTCCTCGGTGTCTGACTGGTGGACTGGAGTTTCCCCTGAGCCTCCAGCAGCATCTGGACCTGAAGCATCAAACAGTTCATCTTTCAAGCAACACTGTAACCATGACAACCATATCTGAGAAAGAAGTACAGTATGTCATGACTCTGATATGATAAATCTGTGCACTGCTCCTTTATTTGTGGTTCATACCTGCGCCTGCAGGAGGCGGAGCTGGCGGTCCTGATGGAGGAGGAGCTGATAGGTGTCAGACGGGACGACTCCACCCAGCTGATCATAGCATTGATTCACACAGGTGAGATGGGAGAACCGAGGAGGAGGGGCAGCTGGAGAGGAGGAGTCACCACACGGAGCCGAGGTGGTGTGAGGTGAGTGGTTAGTGAAGTGAGATGGAGTGTGATGATGGGAGGATGGAGGAGGAGCAGGTGGGTGGAGTCCTGGGGAGGAGAAGATGGAGGTGCAGGTGCGGATGGAGCAGCAGGTGCAGGGCTGCTGCAGGTTGGAGTTGGGGGTGCTGTGGATGTGAGGAGGAGCAGCAGGTCTGGTTGGAGGAGCAGACTTCCTGTCAGCTGGAGGAGGAGGTCTGTGGGTGGGACCAAGGTCCTGCCGAGTGTCGTGATTGGAGGAGAAGCTGCTATCAATCAGCAGAGAAAGTTCAGGGACAGACGGCTGAACTCTCTGATTCTGAAACAAAAATAATTCCTATTGACACGGGTGATGTAACAAATCACTCTGGTGATGTCACAGATGGTCAGCAGTGGTATCAGTATCAGTGGTGTCTGACCTGATGAGCAGGGGTGTGGGGGCTCGGGGACGGTCGTGGAGACAAGTCCTCATCCTCGACTCCAGAGTCCTGATCACTGGCAGACAGACCGGCAGCAGCTCTGAGGACAGAGGAGCATTTTATTTATTTTTAGAAATCTCTCTTTAATAAGAGGCAGAAACAAGAAAAGGATCCAGTCAGCAGCTGGGCCTGGTACTGGGTCTGAGAGGGACCAGGTCCAGTGTTGGGGTCTGGCCCAAACAGGATGATAAAATCTAGAAAGATGGTGCACAGAATAATATATTGACCACAAATATAGTAACATCTAAATCCTCTGTTTCCCCATAACAAACCATGTTTAAAGTGTATTGCTTCATGTTGGTCACGTGTCTTTGTTCTGATTTTGTTCTACTTGCCTCTTTCTCCCATTGTTGGAATGATTATGTCGCCTATAGGTGTACTTAGAATCTTAAGAGGTATTTAGTTTTCACCTGCTGCTGGTTATGGATGGCCCAGGTGATTGAGACAGAAGACAGACAACAACAAGTGTTTTTAGTGAAGCCAGGTGTGTCCTCTTTCTCTGTTATTCACAAAACAGAATGCCTTTACCTTCAGTGGGAGAAAAGCCCGATAGCGGTTCAGGGTCTCACTCTCTGATATGGAGGCAGGAGGATCCAGGGTTTGAACCATCAACCTGATGGTTGTTGTGTGATATCAACAGGTGGTGTTTACCTATTGAAGGAGGTCCGAGCCTCCCTGAACAGCTCCGTCTGTCTGCTGTGATCCTCTGAACCCAGCTCACACTGCAGAGTCCGACCTTCCACCGAGACCACCTGCTGAAGTCCACATCAGTCCACATTCATCTCCTTTATCAATAATCATCACTGCAGACTCTGCAAGGGCAGGTGTGTTGTTACCTGGTACAGTGTGACACACTGGGAAGAGGTCAGCAGCTGGTAGTCCAGCTGCAGTCCTGGTCCTGGTCCTCGACACTGGAAGAACTGAGGACCTCTGTGGGTGGAACCAAACAGGACAAGGAGGAAACAGCGGCTCTCCGACAGAACTCTGAAACACATGAGGAACACTGATATTTACTAAACTGGACCGGACCAGGCCGGAGTGAAGAAAACAGGTAGACTCACTTGTCCTGGAGGGTAGAGCTGTACAGGAACCTCAAACACCAGGCCCATACCTGAGGGTTGTAGACGTGTGTGACGCCACTCAGCCAGCTGTTCAGTGTCGTTAGAGGACAGTTAATGGTAACAACTGACACATTTCATTTATTTATTTATTAAACATCACATTCCTAAAAACATGTTACCATGGTTACATCTACATTTTCCTCTCTAAAGAAATCCTGTTTATTGCTGATGAAAAGCACTTCTGTTAAACACATTTAATTTAGACTAAATGTGTAGACTCACAGTCCGACCAGCGGCAGGTTGGAGGCTTTAGGATCAGACTCCAGCAGCAGCAGCAGCTTCCTGGTCTGGTCCATGGTCAGAAACCTGCAGACAAACAGTGGTGAGAAACAGAAGAACCCAACTAACTCGCCTCACAGGAAGTGCTTCTCACCCTTTCTGCTGGTTGGCGGCGTGTGGCGACGGCCGGTTGACGCTGGTCAGACTCCTCAACAGAGCAGTGGGGATGATGGGAACCGCTCGGACCGAATCAACATCCACGCTGACGGACGGACAGACGGCAGACCAGCTGAGGCCGAATGCTGAGGCGTCAGACTGTTGATCGCAGACGACCTGAACTCTGACCTTCAACAGCTGAGACAGATCCAGAGTCTGTCTGCTGCTCACACTCTGCTGCAACTCCTGAGGCAGAGAGAGAGGAGAGGTGGACTCCTTTGTTTGACTGCTGGCAGTAATATCACAAGATCTTGTTCCTTGGAAAGTGGTGGAAAGCAGCACTAAACGCTGTCCACACGAGACTTCTTCTTCGGTTTTGGCAGACTAGACGTATGTATTGCGATTGATGCCCTCAGGCCAGACTGGCAGGCGGGTTTATACTTCAGGCTGCTTCTCCGCACATCCAGCAAAGAAAAAAAATACGCAAGTTAAGAGATCGATCTTTGGATTTTATGAATCGATTATCAACCATTTAAATGGAAATCGACTGAATCAATTTTTTAATCCAGCCCTAATGATAACTGCTCAACACGTGACTGTAAGTGCAGAGCTAAAATATCAACCAGAGAAAGTGTGAGAAACAGCCATGGCTGGACAAGAAAACTAAGACCCAGATTCAGGACAGCGCATTGAGCTCTGACTCACCTTGAAGCACTGATGCAGCTCAGCCTCTGATTGGACGACAGCGTCAGACACGGTCTCAGTAGAGAACAAACAGGGAACCAGGACGTCTCCGGGCAGCAGGGCAGAAGGAAACCTGCAAGAGGCTCCAGCCTGGTCCCGACCCGGATCGAACCGGTCCAGAGTCACAGTGACCCCCTCCTCATCTGGACCACAGCAGCACACACAGGAAAGAGTTCATAGTCAGGACAAGGACCAGTTAGATGCAGGTAGAAAAAGCAAAGATTGATAATAATGACCGATTATTTACAATCTCTAAGTCTGAACACAGTCGTTGTCCAGAAGAAGAAGAAGAAGAATTCCTTTATTAATCCCTCAATGAGGGAAATTACATTTTTTTCACTCTGTTAGTATATATATATATATATATATATATATATATATATATATATATATTTTTCAATTGCACATTACACACACAAGTCATGAAACAAACACATGCACATGCATTAGAGGAGAGGTGTCAGAGTGAGGGGGCTGCCCCTTATCCAGGCGCCCCGAGCAGTTGGGGGTTAGGTTCGCCTAATAACATCTGAACATTTAAAAATAAATAAATCACAATGCTGTTTTGACTAACAGAATCACTTTTTCCCAGCAGCCCAGACAGATGTATGACATCAGAAACACAGTTATGATGTCAGACATAGATTCAGGTGAACTCTCACCTGTGTTGACACTCACTGACCCCAGCAGGAAACACGGGAGGTGGGGCTTGTTGCTGTGGCGGGCGTGCCGCTGAGCCAAACGAAGAGCTTTCTCCAGCAGCACCAGCCGAGGCCTCCTGCACATTACCAGGACTTCATTAACAGCTGTGTGTTCATGTGTTGAACAACAACAGCAGCGTTAGCAGCACCAGTAGAAACAATACTGCAGTTCCCATCTCTTCCTTCTTTGAGCACCTTGGAGCTAAAATCTGTCTGACTGTGATGTTTAGTTCAGCTGCTGTATGAAGAAACACAGCAGTAGTTACAGCTCATGCTAGTGTGTGTGTCGGTAGGTGTATGTACCTGTGAGTGCAGAGATGGAGGCGGAGCTTCTTTCCTGCAGGGCTGCCGTCCCACAGAGCTGATCTGGATTTGGGGAAACTCAGCGGAGTGAAAGAGTTCATGGAGGTTCTGAGACACAAGAGGACATGATGTTAGCTTTATTCCTCATGTCTAATATTCTGACTGTGTTCTAAATCATCATTCATGACAAAGAGGAAAAAATACAAACCATACATCTACAATTACAGACAGAACTACACGGTGTGTGATAAGATAGAAACTTTCACAATTTAGAAGCTTTTTGAGTTGAAACATTACTTCCACAATGCCTCAAATAATGAAAATAATAAATTATCATTATTATAGTTACTATTGATCCCAAAAGCTGTTTCTAACTATTGACTCATTCATCAACAGTTTATTTTTTTCTGTACTAATGGTATCACTGTGAGTACTGTGTGGATATGTGTGCTTGCTTTGTAACGTTCAGTTCATTTGCTCTACAGTTAATATTTTCATTTTCTTTCATTATCTCTTCTGGTTTCTGTAGTTGTGCTACTGGACAGAACAATAAAGTTGATCTGATCCTGCTCTTTTCATTTTAGTTTAACCATAATAAACTGACAAACTATCTACATATTTATCACCATAGAATGATTAAAAAGCAATAGTTATAACTAAATCTGATCAACTAATAAATGCTGGTGTATTTTTGTGTTATAAACTTCAGTATATAACCTTAACTATAACTTAACCAGCCGCAACATTAAAGCAATATACACACTAATACATCCATATTATATATTATAATGAGAACATGTCATATTATATATTTGTCTGCATTATGATAAGCTTTTTCTGATGATTTACGTATATTTTGATGCTGATACTTTTGTACTTTTTTAAAGTTTTAAATGGAGGGCATTGACTTGTAACAGAGTAATTGTAGCTGTAGAATTAATACTTTACGGCAGTGAAAGGTCCGAGTTCTCCTTCCAGCACTGCTCAACACAAAAACACTAACAAACAACCGTTATTACCTATTAACCATGTAATAGTACCTGTTGTTAACATAAACTCACCTTCCTCTCACGTTCTCTGGAGTAAAAACTGTCTCAAACACTCCAGACGGAAGAGCCTGGAAGTTCACTGTACAGCTCATCCCTGCTGTGGCCGACACACTAGAACTATTAACCGATACTAAACGCCGGAAACGCCGCGGTGAGTTCGGCTAACCTACCTAGCTTGCTGCTCGGACAACATCAGCCTCTCGTTAGCCTCGACAGCTACGTTAACTTCACATATAAGGAGCTCAAAGTTGCGATGATAATCAGACGCTTAATTAAGTCATTAACTTAACTTTATTTTCGTTCCTATGACTCTATTTCTAAAATTTAACCGAAAACAACAGTCAGGGAATGCCAACTTGTTTAATTATGGCGCTGTTTCTAGTCTGTCCTGGCGGGGCCACTGAGCCAGCCAATAGAAAGCTCGTCGCACGGTCTTCTTCTTCTTCGTTTGATTTTAAATGGCGGCTGGCATCCAGCTAACAGATGCATTGCCGCCACCTATCGGACTTACCGGACTGGAGCGGGGTACATTAAATTGATAGGGATAAAAAAAAATTAAAACCTGTCCATTAATGAATGGTGTGAATGTGAGTGTGAGTGGTTGTCTGTCTCTATGTGTCCTGTGATGAACTGGACACTTGTCCAGGGTGTACCCTGTCTTTCACCCTAAGACAGCTGGGATAGACTCCAGCCCCCCTGACCCTATGAGAGGATAAGAGGGAGAAGATGGATGGATGGATGGGTGTACTGAGCGGCCATGATGTCAGAGCATGTTGAATTATTTATCTTCACACAAAGTAATCTCCTGAAAAGCAGTAGTGGAGGAATTATTATTTATTCAACAGTGTGTTACTCGACACTGAGTCCAGCAGACAGAAACCTGCTGCTCGCACAATACACACTGTCCACACTGTTCATTGAACTCTGGTTTTAGTTCACAGGAGATCAGAGGATGAATAATGTGAACAAATTTGCTTCTGATGGGATAACAGATTCCCTTGAAGGAAGTCGTGTTGTTTCACTTTCTCAATGGATACACTCAAATTTCTCCCGTGGAGTATTTTTTCTTATAATGGCCTTTTAATAATCAGATCAGGACGGCAGTAGCTCAGTCTAGTGACTTAGGCTGGGAATCTTAGGATCGCTGAGTCAAGTCCAGGTCGGACCAAGTCTGGAGAGTGGACAGGTAGCTGGAGAGGTGCCAGTTCCTCCTTCTGGGCACTGCCGAGGTGCCTTTGAGCAAGGCACCGAACCCCCAACCGCTCGGGGCGCCTGGATGCGGGGCAGCCCCCTCACTCAGACACTCCCGGATCTTCTCACCGCGGACACCGACATTTAAATGTGTTTTGCCGGAACAGTAACCACTTACCTTGAATAAAAAGCGTGTACATTTTTCCTCTACTGAGTGGAAACATCTTTTTCATAGACAATCTTTGATCGCTACAATTCCAACCAGCCAATCAATACCTGGCTCTTGTCTGTGACGCCTACAAGGCTCACTAACCGTCCAATCAGCTCCTCCAGCCGAACGCCATTTTGTTTGGAGCAGCGGTGTTGGGGTCTGCTGCTGGCCGCTGGCTGGAACCTGTTGCTTCGTAGTTCCGTGTTGTGCAATGGACGGGTGAGTTATCCCTTCGTGTTACGTGTTCACTCAGCTTGAATGTAGTTTCTGACTGTTTTACGCACTTCTCTGAGCAATAACATCAACATGTTGTCAGATAATGTTTCTCCATAGAGCGGGTGTTGTTGTTGTTGTTTGGTTAACTGGCAAGTAAAGTTGTGTTTGTGGTAATAGCAGGTAGCTAGCTGCATTAGCTTCGAAACGGGCCATTCCCTGCGGGCACAACTCCAAAACCGCGTTCACGCAACCTGGCATTTAAATGTGACCTCGTTTACCCCAAACACACATTTATTTATCATCGAGTCTCATACTTAACATCGGATCCATCGATAAGTTGTGAGAAGAATCATTAAGTATAACTTCTAGTAGCATTAGAGCATCACGGTGTTCTCACGCCCACTGTGGTGTAATTAACTTGCCAGACAGTGGCACTCTTACAAATGTTGACATTTTGTTCAAATTGACGTAGCTTTCATGTGTTTCATGTTTGTCGAATTCAAGAATGTAGGTGTAAGGCGTAAGAGTCCCTTCTGTTAGGTTTGTGTGGTTTGAGAATTTGGAAGAGAAATTTAAAATGACGGTGTTTCATATGGAGTTCAGTTTAACTAGATTGAGCACGAACGGAAATCACTGCAGCTACGATGTCATCTGGAGCTAAACCCTTGGTCACTTATCAAATAATCTAGCTTCATATTCACCGATGTGAAGGAGGGTCCTTATGGTTCAGTTTAAAATGCAGAAGTCATGTTTGACTGGGTTTGTGGTTTTGAAGATTAAGATGAGAACTTAACAATTAGGCTACGGTTTTCATGCGGAGTTCCGTGTTGACAGAAGTAGCTGGTAGTCAAAATGGTGCCTTATAGGTTGAATTCCTTCTTTCAAGCTGAATTCAACTGTGAGTTTTAAATCTCAAAATGTTATTTGGAACGGTTGTCTTTCTAACTGGTAAAACTGAATGTTTACATCTAGTAATTCTGCAGGCCTTTTAAAGACAGCTGGTCACAAGTGAAACTCTGAGTTGAATTGAGAGGAAACAAAAGCAACCAGTTTGTCCTGCAGCTGTTTATGGTTCCTGTTGACGATATCGACTAACAAGGAGAAATTACAAAAGTTCAGTAAGCATCAGCACACCTGTGAAGACAGCCAGGTTGTTCTTTAACTGTTAAATAATTTAAATGTTATACTAGCTGTAGAGCGTGAGACGTTTGAGTTCCTGCTGTGAATATTTGTGCTCTGTCAGGGCTCATTCATGCCCTGGGGGTCCTCTTCCAGCTGGTTTCCAGTCTGTACGTTCACTGCAGACAGACCAGTTTTTCAGCTGCTGTTATCTGAGACGTTTGTGCTTCAAATATTTATTTGCAATGCCTGAAGTACATTACATATGACATACACACCTGGGTAGTCATCTTTGGCCCTAATTTAGATAGATACTTTATTAATCTGGAGAGAAATTCAGTATTTTATTCCCTTTCTTGCAGTACTTGTTTTAATCTTTTTTTGATCATACTGTGTTTATTTTTATGCACCAAAACACAAGTCAAATTTCTACCACGTGTAAGACCCCTTTACCAAAAACCCTGTTTCTAATTTTTTTAAAAGTATTTATTATAATATTGTTAGTACACATTCAATGAACCAATTCTGGAAAATATTACACAAATCCTCTCAGAGAAAGAGACAGAATCAGCGAGCCAGTACATGATCTAGTTATTGATTATTCCAGGGCTGTGATTAACTGTTCTTTTTATTTTCGATTATTCTGTTGATTATATTGTCAGTTAATCGATTAATTGTTTGTCCAACCTCACAGAACCATATCTTTAAATACAGGAACTTTATACCGTTCCTGTATAAAGTCATAATAGTCACTTTTTTGACTTGTCTTTTTTCAGCTTTATTTACACATTTCGCCACACAGCAAAACTGCAAAGGTTCTGAAAGTTAATAAAAAAAAATAAATACATAGAAAAGCAAGGCTGGCCACCCTAACTGGATCAGTTCTGCTGGAATAAGGAATTATTTCCCAATCTATGTGTTCAAAGCTGTGAGACAGATCCAGAACACTCTAATTAAAGCAAAAAGTTCCTCCACAAAGTACAGAATTCAGGGACTGATCACTTTTCCACCCGCTTTTGTAGGTTTTTTTTATTTTAAATTGCTTTTCAAACTTAAATGGTGTAAGGAAATCACCAGACTGGGAAAATGTGGAAGAAAAAGGTGGAAAATATCAGGCTATAAGTAGGGGTGGGCGGTATAAACGGTATACAATATTAATTTAACCAACGGTAGAGATTGTAGGTTATACCTGCTGTATTATTGGTTGTCATATGTTCTACTGTGTGTTGCTGCACTGTTTGTGTTGAATATAAACATTTGTTTAACAAGTTAAAAGGATCGTGGTTGCGATGCTAATTTACATTAGCCCATCTAGTGCGTTTTCATTATGTGTTAATATTAAGCGAGCAGACTTTATGTAGGCCTAGTACTGAAGGCAGTACGATTGTGTTAACAGTACAGTGACAACTACTAAAACATTGTATATGTGTTTTAATGCTTCTTTTTAAATGTGTTTTACAGTTAAACTTGCCTCGTATTGTGCCACTAATTGGCACAAAAGCTACTTGTTTACAGACTTGGGTCTGCCTCTAAAGTTGATTGTTGATTTTGCACTTTTAAGTAATTTTCAATTTTGTGTTTATGTGTTTGGGTAAAAGTTACCTGTTGTACTTCTTTGAACTTACATTTCTTTATTGATTTCGTTATCATGTATGTTTATATTTTGTAAAATTTGATGCTGCTTAGAAGTGACTTAAGTTGTTTTATGTTTTCTACAATTACAGTTTTGCCCAATACATTGAATTAATATTCTTGACTTTAATGTTACTTAATAGTTAAAACAACAACTTCCTGCTTGAATGCCTTTGCCATGTGCTGTGGTAACAATTAAGAAACTGTTACGCTGTAATTTACATACCAAAGTATACCGTGATATATACCGTCTACTAGGGGTGGTGGAAAATATCGATCTAGTAAAACATCACGATGTTTCACATAACTATATTATATTGCTTTGCAGACACTAAAAATCATTTTTTTAAATTAATGCAAGCTTACGTTTTGGGGGTAACTGGCTCGTCAGTCCTTTAAATCATACTAAGTGCTTACTGTGTGCTGATGTCAGCGCAGTACTTGTGCAATTCTTGTGAGATTAGACCGGAAGATGGCCAAAACAAGGATGGAGGAAGGGGCCGAGCGACCGTTACGAGATGCACCAACATAGTTCAAGTTGAATGTCTGGACATACTTTGTATTTTACAACAAAGCAGGGACAAGAGACATTGATTTCACACATGCAGTTTGTAAGCAGCGTCACATGAAAGTAAAATACTCCGGGAATACAACAAACATGAGGGCTAACCTTAAACACTATCATCCAGAAATAGAGGTAGCGGATGATGATGGCCAAGCTAATGCTAAAGTGGCGCTACTGAAAAATCAGCCAACACTGGACACACGTAGCTTGACAAAGCTACCTCCAAATTCTGAGTGAGCCAGGAAGATAAAACAGTCAGTTGCTTACTTCATGTGCAAAGACCTGCGGCCATACAACATTGTGGAGAACGAAGGGTTTTGCTACATGCTAAAGACGCTTGAGCCCAGGTATGTGACTCCATCTTGCCGATTTTTCACTGACACGGCAGTGCCTAAACTTTACCAAGATGTGAAGCGGAAAGTTGAGGAATATCTGGGTACAGCAGAGAGAGTTGCATTAACTTGTGATGCGTGGACTTCAAGGGGAATGGATTCATATGTTACTATAACCACACACCATCTCACAGAAGACTGGCAACTGAAATCTCACATTCTTCAAACTAGAAGAGTACACACAAGTCACACAGGGGCCAACATTGCAGATCTTCTGCAAACTACAGCACAAGAATGGGGGCTTTCCGACAAAAATCTAGTGGTCGTGACGGATAACGCTTTGAACATGAGTGTAGCCATTCAGTTAGAGGGATATCTCCATGTCAAGTGTTTCGCTCACGTGCTAAATCTGGCATCACAACGGGCATTAAATCTGCCAGCAGTAGCCAGG
The DNA here is from genome assembly GCA_029721515.1 of Synanceia verrucosa. Classification (NCBI taxonomy): domain Eukaryota; kingdom Metazoa; phylum Chordata; class Actinopteri; order Perciformes; family Synanceiidae; genus Synanceia; species Synanceia verrucosa. The sequence continues at coordinate 27,755,193 of CM056558.1, forward strand.
CTGATAGGCAGAGTGAGGCGTATTACAGCCTTTTTCAACAGAAGCACTATGGCAAGCCACACAATGGAGAAAAAACAGCAAATGTTGCAGCTCCCTAGCCACAAGCTCAAGACCGATGTTAGCACGCAGTGGAATAGTGCTTATGAAATGCTCCTCCAGTTCCTTGAACAGCAGCCTGCCATTTGTGCTACGTTGCTGTCTCCCGAAGTGAGAAAGAATAGTTCGGCTATCTTCACCCTGAATGAGACCGACGTTGGACATGCCGAAGAAATTGTCTCGGCCCTGAAGTCACTGCAGGCAGCGACCACCGTGATGTCGGAGGAAAAGAGCCCTACTCTGTCAGTTGTTGCACCACTCCTCATGCAGTTAATGCACGATACACAGGACAACATCAGTGACACAGCCCTAGTCAGAGACATTAAACAAAGCATCAATCAAGATCTGAAGAAGAAATATGCAACAGCAGCAGAGAAGAACACCCTCTACTTGTCATCAGCTCTTGATCCCCGGTTTAAAACCCTGCCGTTTCTGCACCTAGAGGAGAAACAGGAAACCTTTGGCAGAGTGGTTGTTGAAGCTGTGGCCCTACAGGTAAACAAACATGTAATTATGTGTGTGTACTTTAGTTCTATGTATTTATTTCTGAAATAATAAATGTCACCACTAATGTGGTAATCACAGGGCTAAAGATTTATTGAAAACATACAAATGAACCTTGTTATTATTATTATCTAGCTAGCACTGCACTGCTTTCTCAAAAATATAAAAATGTTTGCTTTATTATCTAGCTGCTGATCTCCATGACTGTCTCTCTCTCAATGTCTGTGTGTATTCAGCAGGAAAGCATGAGGCAGCTGAGCATCTCTGGGCCAGAAGACCTGGGACATCAGGAGAAACCTGGCGACACTGAGGAGGATCCTGAAGCACTTGTCATCCCAGCAAAGAGGAGAAAATCATGTGGGCTAGCAGACTTGCTTGGTCAGACTTATGGTGATGTAGAGGCCCCATCAAAATCCATTTCTGCCATAGTTGAGGAGGAGGTAAAAACATACACAAAGGTCCCACCACTGGCACTCACAGAAGACCCACTAACCTGGTGGAAAGCAAACGAGCAAGTCTGTCCTTCACTGGCTAAGCTGGCACTTTTTTTTGGCACTTTTCCACTACACAGTAACAGCATGGGGCGGCACGGTACGGCCCAGTTTTGTTGTTTTTCCATTACAACTATCTCCTCGGCGTGAGTGGAACTGCTCTAACTTCATTTGCATTTGACACAGACAACCGAGAAGAAGAAGAATAACAACAACACAAACAATGGAGGACACCGAAGCGATGATGTATTTGTTGCTCACTCTGTGACTTTTTGTCACGCACAAAGTGAAAGAAGAGAGACAGAGAAGACTCCAAGGAATGTAAAAATAGCGAAACAGATGCCGGTTTGAAAAATGGCAGTCGAGTTGTTTTTGGTTTTTACAGTCCAATCGGACGTCCCGCATCCAATGATGACACTCGTTGGCCAATCAGTGGAAGGCAGTCGGCTGACATCGCGTTTTAGTATTGCTTTGGCTCGCTTGGAACCAGGGCTGAGGAGGTACGAACAAAGTACCTCGTACCAGGTACCAGGTGCTAGTGGAAAAGCGCCACAACTGTGTAGAGCCGTGCCGCACAGTACCGTACCGTGCCTGTGGAAAAGCGGCATTTGTATCCCAGGTACCATCGTCCCAACAGAAAGGGTCTTCTCCACAGATGGAGACATCGTCGAAATAACTGCTAAATAACCGCTGAATTAGCTGCATATCATTTTCTTGTAAAAGTTTAATTTTTGGTCAGAATTTAGAGGACTAAAAATTCAGTTTTGTTTTTTTTTAAGTTGTAAGGGACATTAATGTTAGGTTGGTGGCTTAGTGATGATGGCATGTTTATCTGCTTGTTCAACAACAGCCCTTTTCTACAATAAATCTTTCGCTGGAAGTGGAATAGACTGAAATCTTTTTTTAATTATGTGAATCATAATGTATGAATCACAATGTATTACTTTGGAGAAATTATTTGCGGTTCGAAAGGTGAAAAACAATATATCATGATACGTAATATTGCAATGCCCAATATATCACAATATCTTGATAGTATCATATTGCAGCTCAAGTATCGTGAGAATACCGTATTGTACAGTGTCTGGCGATTCCCACCTCTACCATCTACATTCTATGGTTCAAATTATACCGCAATATAAATTTTAGGCCATATCACTTAGTGCTGGGCGGTATACCAGTTAATACCAAATACTGGTGTGTAAATTGTTTATGATATGAATTTAGTATACCGTTCCCGGTGTATCTCATTATACAACGTTCGGAACGCTGCACCGTGTGACAGAAGGGACCCTTTCAATGTTGTGCAACACGCATGTGGTGACCGCAGGCCAAACATTAGTTAGTGCTCTGGTGTTAAGTTGCGGCGATTATGTGGCTTTGACCTTCTGCACCAAAGGCATGGATAAGCATCCTCAGGCCAGGCATTGCCGGTAGCGTGTATGGCTAACAGGTAATCCTTGAACGTTTTCCTCCACGTAACGAGCGATACGGGTGGCTCTCCCCTGCAGGGCAGGAACGGTGCAGGTATGGGTAGAGACATTATCGCCAATTTGTTGTTCATAGGAGGCTAAAGTAGAATCATTACGGGAGACCGGACTGCTCTTCACACACCTTCCTATCGCACATGCATACTCTACTTCTTCATCTCTTCTCACCATGCACCTTAGCAATACTAAGCCACCTAGTGGCAGACACAACAGATGCTGCAGAAGTAGTTGAACATGATGACAGCACAGCTTGTGCCAAAAGAGGAGCTGTGTCTGTTGATTTTTTTTTTTTTGTGGTTACAATGAAATCTGACGTTGACCAAACACCCATTTTATACAAATGTTGTCGGGCTAAAGTTGTTGCCGGAGGAGGCAACACGAGCAATTTGTTAAATCACCTTAGCTGCAAGCATGCCTTAGAATACTGAGAATACATGAAGTGAAGGACAGCTACAATGCCCTTGACCACAGCAGCAGGTAATACGGGGGGTAACGCCTCTCTCAACCGGTAGAATATGTTGTGAACAGCTGATTATGCATGAAAAAAAATACCATCATATACTGTGAAACCATCAGAATTTAGAAAAATACTGTGATATGAATTTTTGGTCATACCGCCCAGCACTAATATCACCCACCCCTAGCTATAAGACAAAAATTTTAAAAAATATCAGGCGATGATGATTATCGGATTTAGGTTACAAATATGACAAAAAAGTGCAGGAAATCCTATTTTCAGATGCTGGAATCACAGAATATTGTTTCTGCTTGAAAAATTACTGAAATCAATTACTGAAATAACTGGCAGTTATTTTTCTGTGTATCTACTAATTGATCCACAAAAATCAATTAGTTTGATAATCGATTGATTGACAGTTGATAGTTTCAGCCCTTTTGTTATGTGAATTGATTCCTCCAGAGTGAGAATCATGAATGTTGATTTTTTTTTTTTTTTTTAGGTCAGATCAGCAGACAGGCTCAGAAACATCCAGAATGCAACACAATGAGAATCAAAGCCCTTTAGATTCAATCACAGTTTCACTGTTTAGTTTGGCTGCTAGTGCTAGCTGCAAATTTGGCCTCAAATGTTCACATAGATAAAAGTATATAATGGAATTAAACCTAACTCAACAACATGTAGACATTAGGAACCGGGGTTTGAACCTACCACCCTGGGGTTCAAGGAGAAGACCGTTGCTATTTAGAGCAAACCATTCATTTCTCTGTCCAGGTGTTAGTAGATCAACTTGCTGTAAGTTTTCCCTCACAGCCAGTAGAAACCGATGTCGTCTGATGTTACCCCTTAACTCTGTGAGTGTCAATGACGTGTATATATATGTCATATATACTGGTGAGTAATTTTGAGGCTTGTGGGAAACATAGAACATAAAAGAGAAGGTAGATCAAAGTCACAGAGATCAAAGCAGGAAGTGGAGACGTCGTGATCAGAGAACAGAGCAGAGCCTTTTTGGTGAAATTAGCATCAAATGAACTTCAGATAAAAACAGAATGGAACAAGATGTAAACATTTTTTTTCCACGATGAAAGAGAGTCTATTCTTTCATTTCTTGTTTTGTCAGAGGTAGATTGGAGGCCACTTTAAACAAAATCACCACTTTTTGTCCAGATTCTGGTTTGCTCTCTAATCTCGATCGTCTCCACTTCCTGTTTTAATCTCTGTGGTGTATACCATCACTTTATGCTCTGACTACATCTCCCAGAAGCCCCAATATTTCTCACAGGCTGCGGGAGACCGTGATCAGTGACCCGCTGCCGAAAAAACACTTTGACAAATTATTTCGTCAGTGGCACTCAAAGAGTTAATCACATCTGGAAATGCCACAGCTTAGCTGCTGGGAGTGACAGCATCACATCAGTCAGGGTGCAGGTTATTGTGTCATAAGTGAACCAGTCAGCTGATTAATTTAGGCTTCCTCTCTGCTGGGTTTTCCACCCCTCACTCTGTCTCCTCAGACTTCAGCCTCATTTTAACTTTTGGCTTGTTGTTCATTTTTTTTTCTCCCTGCTGCTTCTAACAAGCTGTCTTCTCTTCACAGCAGTGTCCACCACGATATAACAGTTGGTACCAAGGTAGGCACCCCTGCTCCTCCTCTGCTCCTCTCGTTGGTTTGCTGTGAATGTCTCTTAGCATCATTAGTAACAGAAGGACATGTGTGTCTCTGCTTCTTACAAGTGTATAGTTTCTGTTTTAAAGCATCATTTTGGGGTAACTGTTGACTACACAACAGGGACATTCACTCATTTAGTCATTCATTTATTTATATATCTGTTAATCCTCTGGAACCACTGCTGATCCTCTTCAGTGTCTCCAGGGGTCTGATCTAGACCCTTCTCTAGTTCACCTACATGTCTCTGGGCTGTGGGAAGAACCTGGAGAATTAAATAACTGATTAATCAACAGAAAACTCTTTGTTCTAGAACAGTAAACAGATCTGTTTACATGTTTACCCGAAACAGGTGAGAACACAATCTCACTACTCCTGGAGCTTTCAATCAGATCACTTGAGCTTCCTCAGAAAGGGACATGAACCAGAATGAAAGACTGAAGAGGACCAATGGAAAGCTCCAGAGCAGCTCCTGACGGCAGCTGTCAGGGTCCAGGTCCAGGTGGTCCAGAGAGGGGAACAGGACTCAGGTTTCTGCTGTATTATTCATGTGAGGATCTGTAAGAAGAGCTGAGCTGCTTGTGTTCTGCTGGTTCCTCAACAGATTCTCAGGTTCCTCTTAGAGGAACTCAGAATAGATGAGCTGCAGTTATTTATCGAGGCTGTTTTTACTTTTACTCGTTTAGTTTAATATCACATATTCACAGGTTGGGTGTTTCTCTTAACTGTCATGTTTTGTTTTTTTTTTCTTTAAAAAATGGAGGACTGATTTATTTCGCTTGGATTGTTTTTAACTCCCAGCTGTTAAGTTTATTGTCTTTTGCTTATTTTTTTTGTTTGGTTGATGCTGCCTCTGTTCATTGAGTTAACTGCCATTAATCAGGTGGTGTTTTGTTGTAGTGTAATGTTCATGGAGGCTCATCCAGTCAGCTGTTTGTTTTGATAGTTAGGGTTAGTCTCTCTTCTCCAGGTCACTTTGGGTCTTTTCCTCTCGTTTCTTTTAAAGATGACGTGCTTTACTGATGATCTGACTGCAGCCTTCTAGCTTCTTCAAATCCACTAGGACTCATCTCAATATTTTGTCCTTGCTTTGAGCTGTCTCACTGACAAAAGAGATGTTTGACTGCTGACTCATTTCCACCTACTGTCCACAAACACAACTAATTTTCAGAGGACGGTAGGGCTGGGTACTGAACAGCCCCGATCCTATTGGATCTGTCCCCCCACGTTCCAGCATAAGGAGACGAACATCTCTGGTAAAACAGAGTGTTAATGTCATTACAGCAGCGCTGGGAACCTGGCATTTGTATTTAGCCTCATGGTGCATTCAAGTTGTACACAATGTTGGAATTTTCAAGCACCAAGTCAGAATTGAAATCAGAACCCCTGTGAAGTCTTCATCTGTCTGTCTATCTATAGTTCATACTTTAAAAGAACCAGCTCAAAGGTCAATTCACACACATGAAAATGAGCTAATTCACATTCAGTTGTTACTTTTTTTTTTTTTTTAAAAATAAATCAGACACTATATTACTCTGTTGATCCTCTTCTTAACCATTCCTCACCACTCCAAAACTAATGAAATTATCGTACCAATAAAGAATCACAGATGGCACCGGGTTCTGCAAAACTGGCTTCAGCACATAAGAGCTGTGTTTCTGGAAAAAATCTCTTTCTCTTTTCTTTTTTCTTCCATTTCATGTTACAAGTGAATACTTTAACAATGGTCTTTGATTAATTGTTTGCTGAATTCCAGGAGAAGCTTTGACAGATTTAGAAAAGATGGTTAATCTAATTTTAAAATCATGTTTGATTGTTAGGTATGACTTTGTTGTTAGTTTCTTTGATTTTTGAATGGAGTTCTGCTTCAAGACCTGCTTTAATCTTCCTTAGTTGTAATGCATTTAGGACAGTTTGTCCAATTAGACTAATCGTCGTGCATGCCGCAGCAGATTGTCTTGATGCAGCTGCAGCCCCAAATATAATTGAATTTAATAATGTAATTTGGAGAAGTTGGCAGGTTGGATTCTGGAACCTGAAAAGTACTGCAATTGACATTGTATCAAAAAAAATTAAACAGTACCCAGCCCTAGAGGACATAAAGGCTTTTATATACACTATATTGCCAAAAGTATTCGCTCACCCATCCAAATAATCAGAATCAGGTGTTCCAGTCACTTCCATGGCCACAGGTGTATAAAATCAAGCACCTAAGCATGCAGACTGCTTTTACAAACTTTTTTGAAAGAATGGGTCTCTCTCAGGAGCTCAATGGATTCCAGCGTGGAACTGTGATAGGATGCCACCTGTGCAACAAATCCAGTCATGAAATTTCCCCTCCTAAATATTCCACAGTCAACTGTCAGCTGTATTATAAGAACATGGAAGTGTTTGGGAACGACAGCAGCTCAGCCACGAAGTGGTAGACCACGTAAACTGATGGAGCGGGGTCAGCGGATGCTGAGGCGCATAGTGCAAAGTGGTTGCCAACTTTCTGCAGAGTCAATCGCTACAGACCTCCAAACTTCATGTGGCCCTCAGATTAGCTCAAGAACAGTGCACAGAGAGCTTCATGGAATGGGTTTCCATGGCCGAGCAGCTGCATCCAAGCCATACATCACCAAGTGCAATGCAAAGTGTTGGATGCAGTGGTGTAAAGCACGCCACCACTGGACTTTAGAGCAGTGGGGACGTGTTCTGTAGAGTGACGAATCACACTTCTCCATCTGGCAATCTGATGGATGAGTCTGGGTTTGGCGGCTGCCAGGAGAACGATACTTGTCGGACTGCATTGTGCCAAGTGTAAAGTTTGGTGGAGGTGTGGGGTTGTTTTTCAGGAGCTGGGCTTGGCCCCTTAGTTCCAGTGAAAGGAACTATGAATGCTTCAGCATACCAAGACATTTTGGACAATTCCATGCTCCCAACTTTGTGGGAACAGTTTGGAGCTGGCCCCTTCCTCTTCCAACATGACTGTGCACCAATGCACAAAGCAAGGTCCATAAAGACATGGATGACAGTCTGGTGTGGATGAACTTGACTGGCCTGCACAGAGTCCTGACCTCAGCCCGATAGAACACCTTTGGGATGAATTAGAGCAGAGGCTGAGAGCCAGGCCTTCTCATCCAACATCAGTGTGTGACCTCACAAATACACTTCTGGAAGAATGGTTAAAAGTTCCCATAAACACACTCCTAAACCTTGTGGACAGCCTTCCCAGAAGAGTTGACGCTGTTATAGCTGTTTCCTGTCATTTTCCACACCAAAGAGAGGCTGGATGTTTAGCAGCTTTAATATTAGACTGAGGTGGTTAGCGAACATGTTTCACTAATAATGTGATGACCTGCTGTGTTTCAGAGAGGATCTGAAGAGCTTTTCTCCAACATCTCCAACGGCCCGTATATCATGAGCACCACAGGTTAGATGTATTGCATTATATTTTAATGACAGGTATCATTTGTATACTTTACACAGCTGAAACTGTCTAGCCACAGGTACTGTTAACCTGCTGCTCTCCTGGTGAGATTCTCCCCATCTGACAACCAGCAGTCAATCCACATCAGGGTCATTAATTTTAATTTTTGCTCAGTGATTTAAAGAAGTAACTGATAAGAATAGTGGTAGTGGTAGTAATAATGGTAGTGGTAGAAATAATAATAGCAATAATAACAGCAGTGGTAGTAATACCTATGGTAAAAAGTAGAGCTGTGCTGAAAAAAATTATTATCCAATTCTGAATCAATTCTCATATTAATTCCTAGAGATTTATTTGTATGTCCAGAGATCGTTTCCCCGGTGAACTTTAACATTCACGTCACACTTAAGTGAAGCTCTCAAAACAATCAACATGGCATCAGACAGCGGTGAAGTTAGCCCGTGGGTTGAAAATGCCCGAAACACTCAAAGCTACTATCTGGTAGTACTTTCATCAGGCCAATTCATACTCTGACAGTGAGTGCCTTGAAATCCGCGCGAAGTGGCTGCTCCTCTCAGAGCTTTCATTGTCCAGCGCACTGCCATGCTGTGAAATTTCCGTGAATCCAAAGATCGGTCTCACATTTAATGCGGGTCGATGTGGAAAAATCCATGTGGAGCTGTGTTTTGTGTGGCACCAGTACACGCGAGCACAGACTTTGCGGACGTGCGCTTTGAGGACACGCAGAGGTCAGTGGAGGACGCTTTGCGTCCGTTCCGCCCGCGTATTAATTAGCCTTTACAACCAAATTCTGTCAATTAGCTGCTGGACTTTTTTTTCACAGAAAACTTGATGAATATTGCCAACAGACTGGCCATTTTGTGAGCGCAGCATGAGTAAACAAAAAGCACTGTAGCCTCATACGAAGTGGCCTATCACATGCAAGGGGCAACAAACCTCACACAATAGCAGAGGACCTGATACTGCCAGCAGTCGACATGGTCACAGTCTTGTCAGCTCATTTTATTAATCTATTTTGATAATCAGGTGATTGTATGCAGAATGCTGGTGCCAACAACTTATACAGTGGTGAGCTGCAACTCTCTCATTGTGCAATAATTTAATATTTTACTGCAATATTACTGTTTAAATTGTTCAGTCTCAACATGTTTCACATGTTCACACCTTTTTCACACCTGACCCGTTTTCATGCCTAGCAATTGTATCAACATTCTGGACTTTACAGCCATCATTAACTACCAATATTTAATTAATTTACTGTTTAATGTCAATATAATATTAGTATTAATATGTTGCATAAGTATTCAGTCATGTATTTCAGGTAACAGCTCCAAAAAACGGTTTTAATAACACTAACCCGAATCAATATCGGATCAGATCGAATCAAATTGAATTGTGATAATCGATTGTGACTCTTGAGAATTGAAATCGAATCGATTCTTGAAATCTGAATCGATACCCAGCCCTAGTAAAAAGGATAAAATAACCTCAAACACTAATAAATCATGAACCCTCCTGACATGCTGCCGTTACTTCCTGTCCTCTGCAGCTAATGGAAACGACAGTAAGAAGTTCAAAGGTGACATCAGAGGTCCCGGCGTGCCGTCCAGGGTCATCCACATCCGTAAGCTCCCCAGTGACATCACTGAGGCCGAGGTGATCAGCCTGGGGCTGCCCTTTGGAGACGTCACCAACCTGCTGATGCTCAAAGCCAAAAACCAGGTGCTCAACATTAATAAGTATCATAGTTATTAAATAACAGTAATTATAATTGATACCGTCCCGTTCTCACCTGTCCATACCGTCCTGTTCTCACCTGTCCTGGCCCCCTTTCAGGCCTTCTTAGAGATGAACTCGGAGGAAGCAGCTCAGAACATGGTGGGTTATTACTCCACCGTGATGCCTATCATCAGGCACCATCCGGTCTTTGTCCAGTTCTCCAACCACAAGGAGCTCAAGACGGACAACTCCCCCAACCAAGAGGTACACCTCACCCAGTACTGTTAGTATCAGTTAGCATGCATCTGTTAGCATGTGTTCATCCACCGTGTCTCCTGTCTCAGAGGGCCCAGGCAGCTCTCCGGGCCCTCACTACGCCTCATGTGGATGCAGGTGTGGCAACTCCGAGCACTGTGCTGAGGGTGGTGGTGGAGAACCTGGTGTACCCCGTTACCCTGGACGCCCTCTGCCAGGTAAACACAACAGTAACAACACACTCAGAAGTTCTGCTACTGCTATTTTAGACTGAAAAAGGTCAAGTGAATTTTATTTGTATAGTCTAATATCACAAATTACAAATTATTCTCTGAGGTCTTTGCAGTCTGTACAGGATATGACTCCCTCTGTCCTTTGTGAATTTCTCTGTGAGATAAAGTATCTATCTATCTTACTAACGGCCCTCACGTAGACCGAGGAGAAACTCCCCCAAAACCACCTTTTAACAGGAAAAAATAATGGTGGAGAGACCTGAGGAAGAGCAACAGAATAGGGATCCCTCTTCAGGATGACAGACAGGAAATAGATGTCATGTGTTCAGAGTGACAACAATGAAAAACCACAGAGACTCAAATAACAACAGTTATGAAATAGTATGTACAGAAAGTGTCCTCGTACGTCTTCATTGAGTTTTTTCTGGACCATCCAAGCTCTGCGCTGACAAACACTTCCAGTTGAGGAACCAAATGTGTGTGGTTCATCTTCCTGCTGGTGGCTCCGGTCCCGTCAGCAGTTCGCAGCATTTCATCGCTCAGTTTCTTGTCTGGCCCTCAGATCTTCTCAAAGTTTGGCACGGTGCTGAGGATCATCGTCTTCACCAAGAACAGCCAGTTCCAGGCTCTGCTACAGTATCCTGATGGAGCATCTGCCCAGTCCGCTAAATTGGTGAGCATCCAGCCAGCTGGCCTTCCTAACTGGGTGGTAGTGGATAGTAGTTCTAATTGGTTCTAGTTAGCTTAGTTGTAGTTTAACTCCACTGAGGCCTTGTGTCTGTGCTTCAGTCTCTGGATGGACAGAACATCTACAATGGCTGCTGCACTCTGAGGATTAGCTTCTCCAAACTCACCAGCCTCAATGTCAAATACAACAACGAGAAGAGTCGTGACTTCACCAGACCTGACCTGCCGAGTGGAGACAGCCAGCCCAGCATGGAGCACCCAGCCATGGCCACAGCCTTCAGTAAGACACCAGATATCTTTGAATGGAAGCTAAATGAACAATATTCAACACAAACAAACTCAACCTTTATGAAAAGTAACCAAACCCATTGATGTAACATAAACAACAACCTAAATTACAACATCAACAAATAGAAACAACGGACTCAAATACTGAAACAAGTCCACACATATTCAGCTCAGAGCAGTGCTTCACATTAATGACCCCCTAATCCCTCCATTTATGGAGACTTGTTGGCTGGGACCTGGTTCAGGCCTGGCAGCTTAGGCCCGGCACAGAAGTGATGGACCTGAGCTGTAAGTGGTTTCTTCTCTGCAGCTCCAGGAATCATCTCAGCCGGTCCATACGCTGGAGCGACTCACGCCTTCCCACAAGCCTTCACCCTCCAGCCTGCAGGTAAGCGTCACCTGTCCACCTGTAATAATGTTGATACTTATTCATAATGAGGAGACTGTAAATGATTCAATGACCTACATTTAAGTTGTAATAGTTTCGATATATAATATGATTTCTGGGTGTAATTTTACAATTTTAGAACCATTCCAGTTGTGAAAAATACCTGGATTTAGCCCTCATGAAGACCATCAATAGCAATCCCCTGAAGTAAAAGCTTTGATCTTTAAACATGAGTCAGATTTCACCTCATTGTGTTAAATTCAGCGCTCATGTTGAGGTGTCTCTGAGCACACACCGAACCCCTAACTGCTCCTGATGGGTCAAGTTTAGCGTCTTGCATGGCAGCTCTGCCATCAGTGTGTGAATCTGTGAATGTGATGTATAATGTAAAGAGTTTCGCTATACAAATACAGACCATTTAGCATTTAAATACACTTGTTCAGTCTTTAAAATATATTTGATTGATTTGATTTTAATCAACTGTAAAATAATAAAAATTCAAAATAACAACCTGCTGTTATCCCATAAAACATGTCCTGTGTTTGAAGAAGCAGATCATGTGGAGGAGAATTTATTCAGGACCAGTTGTGGTCTCATAGTGGTCCAGTCTGACCCGCCTCACTGTCCCACCTCTCCCAGTATCCCCACACTACCCAGGCCTGGTCCCTGCTCTCCCTGGAGCCCTGTCCTCCCTGTCCCTCCCTGGAGCCACCAGGCTGGGCTTCTCCCACATCTCAGTTGGAGTCTCAGTTCTGCTGGTCAGCAACCTGAACCCAGAGGTGACTTCTTCTTCTTCTTCATCATCATCATCATCATCATTCTCCTCACTTTTAGGAAACAGTGTTTATTACCATATTAATACTATATAATCATCATAAAGGACATAACAGAGGACTTAGACAGCCAATGTTTCAGGGAAAAATAAGAGTTCATAATTCATGAAAACATTCCTGAAAGACCAAAATGGTAAATAGTGTGGTGGTCATGGTAGTAGTAGTACTAGCAATAGTAGCAGTAGTACTACTATTAGTAGCAGTAGTGGCAGCAGCAGCAGTAGTAGTACTACTAGTGGTAGTAGTAGTAGTAGTACTACTAGTAATGCACAGAAAGAAACAGGTGATCCTCCTTTTTTATCCACAAACTGATTTTCTTCAGTCTTTTCATGAAACAATGTTTCATCATCGTTTTGACCCTCTGTGAACTCGACCAATCATAGGAGTGCATAGAGAGATGCAGTGATCATCGTGCTCTCTGATTGGCTGTTTAAATCCCTGATGTCAGACATTTCCTTCTCATTGATGTTTCCTTTTTGTATTTAATGTTTTAATGCATTCATACACACACCTGCACACATCTGTCCAGTCATGTTATCTGACCCCTCCTCTCGAAAGGTAATTAACCTTCTGATTGATCCGTCACCTGTCTTTTTTCCCCTTTTAATTTGTTGCCATGGAAACGCCTGGACCCTCCACCTGTCCTGCCCTCCCACCTTTACCTGTCCTGTCCCTCCGCTGCCTTCTCTGCTGTCTTTAAAGAGAGTTACGCCCCACTGCCTCTTTATTCTCTTCGGTATGTTGTCACTTGCTTTTTATTTTGAAATTATCAGTAACCTGGTTGTTCTGATTTTTGAGTTTGGTTTCCTTCTTTTTGTTTGTTTTAATTAAAAAATCGAGTTTGGTTTTGTCAGATTCTGTGTGCTCAGTTTATTCACAATATTTGCAGCTTTTCTTCAGTTGTTGTTTTAGGTCGTTTTCACACTGTCCTCCTTTGGTCCGCTTTAAACGGACTAGAGATCGTTTCCTCAGATAGTCCGCTTTGTTCAGGCAGGTGTGAAAGCTCATACGAACTCCGAGGCGGACCAAACAAATAAACTCCAGTCCGCTTGAAAACGGGGGTCTTGGTTCGTTTGCAAGTTAACGTTAATGTTGTAGCATTCCCTCAAATAATGTAATGAAGAACAATACAAGATTGCCAGTCCACCCTGTAGTCTGTGACGTGACATACCTGACTGTTGATGCTCAGAAAGTTTGGTGCGGTTCAGGAATTGCAGTGTGAAAGTGGAACCGAACCAAGTGACAAATGCAGCAATGTTGCAACTTTCAGTCCCCCAAGTGAACTGAGTCCGCTTGGTTAGGTGTGAAAGCGACCTTAGATGCAACTGGGAACTGTTTAATAAGGTTTAGGATCACACAGTCACATTAGGTATGTTTAGCAAAAAGAGATAAATATGACCATTTGACACCTAATTACCTAATAATAATAGAGAGTGGCTAGTTGATGGCTTAATATCCATGTTCTGGGTAGAAATATTCAGAAAGAAAAGAATTTTTCTTCAATTGATGTGTGAATTAATCACCCAAATACAGTTCTGGTAGATATTTGTGATTATTCTGTTGAATTCAAAGCAAAGCAGTGATCAAAACTAAAGATCACATTCATTATTATTATTATTTATTCATGTCTTAATTTCATAAACTCCACACTGTGTTTTTGCAGTGATTCGATGGGACAGAAGCTGCATTTATTGTTTCATCATAATTCAGTAAAGTCAGTTTGCATGTCGGGTTTCTTTCAGTTTGCATGTCTTCAGGACTGAATCAGCTGCTCATCAACACTCCCAGAATTCATAGCTTCTCCACGGTCAAATCTGCCATTTTTATTTTCTCTGACTTTAACTTCCTCGCTGCATTTCCTGTTTTAACATCTAAATGAAATTCATTTGTTAGTGTCCGTCATTCTGTCACCACAGAGCCCCACTGGCTTAGGTCCAGGTCCAGGTCCAGATCGAGGTCCAGGTCCAGATCGAGGTCCAGGTCCAGGTCCTGATCGAGGTCCAGGTCCTAAGACCAAGGCTCAGTGTCTCAGTGCTCCAGGTCAAGATCTAGGTCCAGGTCTAGGTTGTTAATCTAAGGCTCAGTGTCTCAGTGCTCCAGGTTCAGGTCCAGGTCCAGATTTAGACTTAGTTTGCTGTCAGGGGAACATTGTTTGAGGATCGTCTTGTGTTTCTCAGACTTCCATTTGAACAGGAAGTGAAACTTTGTTTGTCTCCAGGTGTTTACGGAGATGTGATGAGAGTGAAGATCCTGTTTAACAAGAAGGAGAACGCTCTGGTTCAGATGTCCGACTGCACTCAGGCTCAGCTAGGTAACTTGCTGTGGTCTCTACCAATAGGATGCCTTCTTCTGAAATGTCTGAAATCAAAAGTGATGACTCAGCTGCTGCACTGATGTTTTCCTCACATCAGATTAGGGGTTGAACTAATCAACAGTGTATCTGTTGGTTCCTGGTTGGATCAATAATTGCAAAATTTCCCCCAAAAGTATAAAATCTACCTTTCTGAATTGAAGCTTTTCTCCACAGGTAAGTTCAGGTTTCATCACTTTACAAACTAGGTTAATGTCGTTGATGTCACTAAACTCTCTCAGAGAGATGAAGCTGACTGAACTTGTTACTTCATCAGTCCTAAACTTCACCTGTCTGGTCTGCAGCCATGAGCCACCTGAGCGGCCAGCAACTGCATGGGAAGCCTCTGCGTATCACGCCGTCCAAACACACCAGCGTTCAGCTTCCCCGTGAAGGCCACGAGGACCAGGGCTTGACCAAAGACTACAGCAACTCCCCTCTGCACCGCTTCAAAAAGCCCGGCTCTAAAAACTACTCGAACATCTTCCCACCTTCTGCTACTTTACACCTCTCCAACATCCCGTAAGTCCTCCAGCTGCAGGAAGCTGATCACTAGGAGTTAAACCCACCTGACATCAGACTGAAACAGTCCTTCAATGCTAACGATACTTTTGTGTTTGCAGCCCGTCTGTGGTGGAAGACGACCTGAAGATGCTGTTTTCCACCTCAGGAGCTATGGTCAAGGCCTTCAAGTTCTTCCAGTGAGTCACCCCTTGATTGCCTCAGCTCTCAGAGCCTTATTGATTCCGACCCTTTTCCATCTTGTTTGTCCTCACACCCTGAAGTCTTCGTCATGTGATGTCCAAAGACTGTTTTGAAACATGTAGTTTCCCCTCACTACATGTAATCATGGAACCCTCCTGTTGTCTTCTCCTCCAGGAAGGACCATAAGATGGCTCTGATCCAGATGGGCTCGGTGGAGGAGGCCATTGAGTCACTCATTGAGTTCCACAACCATGACCTGGGAGAGAACCACCACCTGCGGGTCTCTTTTTCGAAGTCCTCTATCTGAGCCTGAGAATGGGTGGTGTCCACTACACTCCAGTCATTCCTGCAGAAACCAAGTCTGGTGTGATGTTAAATTATTTTTTTTAAACAAATTTTGCCTTCAGAGAGGATTGGGTCATTTTTAGAAATATTAGACTTCTAGAGGAAGTCGGAAATCTGGTGTTAGTGTCAGAAGTCAGTTTTGCAGGTCTTGTGGAATAAACCAGAACTGTCAGATTATAGTCAGAATTTTTGTAATCGCTTTCATATATTTGTGTCCTCCTTGTTTTTAAGTTGTGACTTTACAGCCACTCTTGCCTTTCAACTTAAATGTCAGAATTAAGGAACTGAAGTCAGCCTTCTAAATATATTTATCTTTCTTCAAATCTTGATTTCATCAACTCAAAATTCTGTGTTTGATCTCAGATTGACAGTTTTTCTGTGCTCCCTTGTCCTCCTCTTTAAAGTTTTCATTTTGAAATAACACTTCTTTTAAATATCAGTGTTTGGGAAGTCATGAATTTACCCTGAAGCTGTCAGATGTGAGTCCAGGCCTCATTAAGAATGGCTTAATTTGGCCCTCAGATGATCCCTGTGCCTTATTCCTGTAATCAGGAATGCCTCTGCAAATTGGCAAAGAGCAGGTTTACAGTTGTTAAGGTTTACTGTTAATGTATTACAGATATATCCTTATTTTATTGGTGTTGCTTCCGTTATGTTAGTGTTTCTTACTGCTGGTTACTGTAGTGTCAAACGTGAACGGATTCCTTGTTGGCGGGTTTGCTGGTCTTTAGACCTGCTCTTTTTTGTTTTTCCTCTTTGATTTCTTTATTTTCATGTATGCAATCATTTTTCTTTCAATTCAGATATTTTCGTAATATTGTAATCATTCCTAGACTTGTACTTGTTTGGTTTTTGGTGTCTTGGTGAGCATTGACATTTGTCTGTTGCATTTTACAATCTGTTGAATGTTGTTTTCTGTCCGTTGTGTTATGACAGGTCTGTGAATCACGATGTTAGTGTATCTCTCGCGTTGCCTCTCTGAAAGTTTTTATTTATAAGTTTTGTGATCCACTACAGCTGAAACCAAAAACAGCCTTCTAGATGCAAACAAATCTGCCTGCCTCAGGTTCCTGGTTTTAGGGACGAAAAAAAATTAAAAAGATGGAGGATGGTGAACTGGTTTAGGTTTTGATGGTGTTTTCCTGTGGGAATGTTTTTACCAACTTCTCGACTGCTTCACTGGATACAGCCTAAACTTCAGCCTATAGAAAAACCAGATGTAGCACAGAGTGCCTTGAACGCAGTGCTGAGTCGGACATGAGGTATTAATGAAAGTGTGACGGAAAAGAAGGCCCGCAGTCATCACTAATGTACTGAAACCAGAAGGTGCTGGTTTGGTTTATCTGTGTCTTAATATTATTACGTCGACATTCCAGCTGCTCAGACGTCCGCCTGAACTGCTGCATCACTGTCTGAACTGAGTCGTGATGCATTCAAGACTTCTGGGAACTCCAGTAGACAAGCTTTCTTCTTTCTGACATCACACAATATGAACTGTAAATCACAAAGAGCTTGAAGTTTCACCTCAGCTCCTGAAGGCTTCCTCATTTCTGCAGAGTGCATTCGTGTGTGTGTGTGTGTGTGTGTGTGTGTGTGTGTGTGTGTGTGTTGTTTTTTTTTTAAAGGATCACATTCAAGTAGTCTTCATCACATCTCAGTTCTGTACCAGTTACCTGATGCAGCGTACTAATGAAAACACTCCTGCTGGATGTAAATAATAGTTTATTTTAGTATTCTTTATCATTTGTGTCGGACAATGAAATACATCCTGATTGACACGTCAGGACACATTTACCTATTTTTCCCAGGTACTTTGAATGCATCACAGACCTTCAGGTGAGACAGGAATGGGACCAGGTGTAGGGCAGTGGGGGAGCTCAATTGTACATAAATGTTTTATACCACAGTTAGTTGTCTGAGAGCTGACAGGTGGTTTTATATCTGATGTATATTTTGATTCAAAGTGACTGGTTCTGAGCCTTACACTGTTAGTGTCACAAAGACAAAAAAAATAAATAAATCACTTTTTATCTAGAAACATGAGTCATGTGTTTTATGAAACACTGAATGTTTGTATGTTGGTGTCTATCTTTGTCTAAATATAAATGGAAGGGTTTGTCTGGAAAAAAATATCCCAAAACAATATTTGGAAAAAAATAAAAAATTCTGGCATCTTTTTTCACAAAAATTTCCAAAGGTTTCATCTGTGATTATGGAAGTCCTGTGCAGGTACACTGGCAGTTGAGGTAAACTAAATGTTTACATGAAAAGCGATGCCATCAAGGGGTTAGGGTTAGGGTTAGGTTAGGGAAAATAAACTGCCACCTCCAAATGGAGGGGCAGCAATGCACGGTCCTCAGACCGGAAGACCCGAGGCCCCCACTGACCTTGTTGCCTTTGCTATATAGATAATAATTGTCCTTAGTCGTCCCGTCATTTGGTCTTAGTTGCAGTCATTTTGTTGTTTGTTTCCCCCTTGAGTTTGGTTCTGCTGTCCCTATCGTCGTCCCCGACTGTCTTTCTCTGTTGATTTACATTCTTCTTTGCCCTTACTTTCCTTTGTTACTTGTTCTACATACCCTACTTGGTGTATGTCTTTTCTGTTTGTTCTGTCCTCTGTGTCCCGCTAGCGCTACGTTTCGACTCAATTCGGTCTTCTTCAGGCACGGGACACAGGAATATGGCACCCCCTATATCACTTCCATAATGGCACCCCCAAAACACAACCTTCCTCTCCAACAGTCAGAACCACACTGAATAAAGTCCCCACACTGCTCATTTATATACTGTCAACCTTACTTGGTTTGTCACTGTTGTTTTTAAGTTTAGTTTTTAGCCACTGTTGTTTTTAACCTTAATCATATACGAACTATTGGTCTTTTTAACTGGTTGTATTTTTAACTGTTTGTCTTTTTAATTATTACTTTTTAATTGCCAAATGAGTTTAGGGGAATGAATTGAATTATTTATATTTATATTTTTAATAGTGGAGGGGTGGGGGTTAGGGTTAGGGTTAGGGTTAGGATTGATGGTTAGGTTTTGTCCCTGGCCAGGGACAAAACTTGCTCGGGCCATCCCCCCGTCCGCAGCCCGACGAGCTGGTGGAGCCGAGGCCTGGCGACGGCGCTTGCCATAACGCACCTCGGTCCACTCGTCCCTCCACTGAGCCATCACACTTGGAGGTAGGTGACAGGAAGGTGTAGGTGTGTGTGTGTGTTGTGCGTGTGCGTGAATATGAGAGTGAATTTAAATTGATGTTGTTGTTGTTGTTTTTTGTCTTTTAAATTAAAGACTTAAAAGAAAATTGTCTTTAAAAAGACATTTGGGCACAGTTGAGTGCAAAAATAAAGAAAAACAATGAAAATAAAACAGATGAACAAAAATATTTATTTTTCAAAAAACAATAGTGTACCCCTATGCAACGTTTCGACCTATATAAAGGTCTTCTTCAGGCCAGGTACACTGGAAAAGGAAAAAAATGAGAGTCAGAAAGAGGTACAGGCTGAGTAGAGTCTCTGTGTGTTGCTCCTTCGACCGCTCTGAGTGCAGTGACTGAGCAGTGAGATCTGCCCAGGCAACAGTGAGTCTGGAGCCTCACTGTCTGTCTGTTTCCCTCCAAAACCATTAACCTGCAGTGCCACAGCTTTTTTTAGATTTTAAAGTCCCCTCTTTCCCTATGAAATCACTTATTAATGAGTTGATTATTTATTCCAACTGTCACCAGTTGTTTTTAATTACCCTTTGAGCATTTTTAATCCTATTTATTGAGCTCTTAAAGCTATTTATTTAGTTTTTAACTCAATGTATTGTCTTTGTACTGTGATTTATTGAATTTTAAATCCCAATCGTTGTCTTTTTTTATCCCTATTTATTGAATTTATTGATCTTATTTATTGCCCTTTTTAATGTTAATTAGATGTTTAGATTTAGGGTTAG
>CM056559.1:0-37000 GCA_029721515.1 Synanceia verrucosa
GCTACATGGATTTCAGCTGCTACTCTGCATGTTGGCCTTCACTCACCCCATCAGTGAAACTCTTATTGTGCTGCATGCCAACTGGCTACCAGTGGACATTGCCTTTTTTATTTTCTTCTGTTTCATCCTCATTCCACGCTTTTTGAGCCCGCTCATCTATGGCTTTAGAGATCAGAGTCTCAGGGCCTCCATCAGGAAAATATTCATCCGCTGTTCAAACACAGTCAAACCCGGTGTGAGAGGAAAGCTGCAGGAACAATTTTCTGCTTCTTGAACTGGCTCTTAAATCTAATGCACAAATGTCAAAAAAAAGATGTATTTGCGATTTGTTTAAACAGAGTTTCTGCATGTTTTCTCAAAAGTACTGATTGAGCAGAAATGGAGGAACTAGAGAAAGAAATTCTTGGGCTGGAAAAAGACTTTCCAACAACATAGGGATAAGAAGATATATAGCTCATTGGTCAATAAAAAAACTCAAGTATAACACATTATGCACCTATGGGAGCTGAGAGGAATATTTTGAAACATACTATGATCTCAGGGAGAGAGCTCATAAAGTCCTGTCCTGGCAATTAAAGGAGGCGAGTTCAAAAACAATCAACCTAATTGAAAATAAACATGGCTGTATTACACAGAATCCAAAAGAAATAAATGAAACTTATAAAATGTTCTATATTGATTTATATAAGTCAGAATCACCAGAGGATCTGTCATCAGCAAAGAGGCCCATTCATATGGTCCCCAAGTGGGATAAAATACCTTGGAATTACACTGGATAATCACCTTAAAATGTGTACAAACTCAATATTACCACTGGTTAGTCAAATAATAGAGGATCTACAAAAGTGGATGAATGTAGCTGTTACTCTGATTGGTAGAATAAACTGCATTCAAATGAATATTTTGCAAGGCTGCAGTACCTCTTCCAGTCCTGACCGATTCCAGTGCCACTCAGTTTTTGTTGTTTTTTTTTAAAAAAAAAAAAAAAAAAAAAACCTTCACAAACCTGTCCAGACAATTTATATGGAATGGTAAGAGAGTCCAAGAGTTTCAATAGAAAAACTTACATTGAATTACAAACTGGGAGGTCTTCAACTGCCTCATTTTGACAGGTATTATTTGGCTGCCCGAATGCAAATTATTTCTTTTCTTTTTGAGGGTGAAAATATCCCACTCTGGGTTTCAGTTGGAATGTCTGCTCTTAAAGAAAATGTCCCTGCAGACTTCATCTATAAGTGGACTCTTACAGTTATCTCCAGAAGGACTGATAACCCTCTTTTGATTCATATCATCAAAATGTGGCATTAAGTCCTAAAACATTGGACTAAAAATATATTTTCACCTAAAACACCATTGAAACAGAATGAACTCATATCTGTCAGTGGATAAGAATGGGATTCTTCGTTTGGAGGACTGCTGTGAGGAGGGATCCTTGATGTCTCTTGAGGATCTAAGGAGGAAGTATGATCTGTCCAGCAGGAACTTTTTCTGTTACCGACAGTTAAGATAATTTCTGAAATCTTTTTGGGGATCTGAAATGACTTTACCCATTCTCAATGATTTAGAAATACTGCTTCATGAGGATAGCACACATTGTTTCATCTCAAAAATGTGTTCTCTCTTGATGGATATTGCTTTAAAACCAGGTTTATGAATAAATCAAGGGAGAAATGGGAGTCCAACTTGGGTGTGACAGTGGGTACAGAGCTATGGTCTGCACTGTGTCAAAAAAGTTTAACTGCCACTATCAACTCCAGATACAGGCTAACTTATTACAACTTTCTCCATTAAACCTATCTTACACCACAGAAATTGCATAACATAATCCTGAGATAACCAGCTTGTGTTTTAGATGTAGTATAGGAAGGGGTTCCGTCTTGCACTGCACCTGGTTAGCCACAAAACTTGATACATCCTGGTGTGATTTTTCTGATATCATGACAAACCCTCTAGTGCATCTCCCGTTACATCCTCAAACCTGCTTGTTAGGAGATACTACAAATATTGACACACAACTTATGCCTCTCATACACTCGACGACTTTGATAAAACTTTGATAAAACTTTTAAAAGACTGTCATCTGACACCCTCTCACATCTAAAGACTTTGAGAAGAGTATTTAGTCACAGACTAGACACAGATAAAACTCTGTAAAGACTGGGGTCACTAATTACAAGGCTACAACTAGATTCTCTTGAGATTATTTCCCATCATGCACCTCTTAGAAAGTTCCAACAAATGGAGCTAAGCGAAAGTTCAGACAGGAAGACTACCTCTCTAAGCTCACATTCAAGCCTTTTCCCAGTTCTCCTACTATCCTCTCACTCCGCCTCGTCACTGAAGCATCCAATCACAATCTACTACCCTCCTTTCTCTTCCACCAATCAGCAATTAGCTGTCAAATTTAAAAGTGTTCTCTCTCTCCACTGTCTTCTTGCTGTCGTTCAGCTGAAACTCCAGCCCACCTCCACCCCTTCACCACCTTCCCAGGATACTGGCGGTTAACACGGTCCTTCATCAGGAGTTCGTCAGCAGGCATACCACACTCTACCACCACCACTGTCCAGACCCGGGAGATCATCTCTTCAGATGTCAGCATCTCTTCTCTAGATCAGTCCCACGGCTGCTGATCTACTCCCTGGCGATCTGGCGCCAAAAGTTTTATTGTGTGCAGAACAAATGTATTTCACCTTTCACTTAAATCTATACATGCTATCATTGTACATGGTGTCAGGCATTTCTCACAATTCTCTAGGTGTTAACTGTTATATGGAATTGGATACTTTCATGTATTAACTGTTCTTATATGGAGGTAATATTGCTTTATCGCTGTTATTCTGTACACATGACATCTATTGCACGTCTGGCCATCCTGGAAGAGGGATCCCTCCTCTGCTGCTCTTCCTGAGGTTTCTTCAATTTGTTTTCCCTGTTAAGTAAAGGTTTTGTTTGGGGAGTTTTTCCTTAGTCAATGTGAGGGTCGTTTGTAAAGGTCAGAGGGTGTCATGTCCTGTACAGTCATCAAGCCCCGAGGCATTCGGCATTGTAACATCGGGCTACAATAAATCGTCTCGTCTATACCTTTCAGCCATCTCTCATCTTATTAGTCTGTCCTGATTGAACTATTTTTGAGTAGAGAAAAATGGAGCAGGTATGGTGTAGCCAGTGTCATATCCCCTATAAGCTTTTATTGTGAAGGCTTACTTGCGGGGTGACTGGAAGTCCTGCTGTGTTTGCACTGTACTGTCACTATGCAGTTTGGCTGGTAATAAAGATGTGTTTTGAGCGCTAATAATAATAATAATCATTTACACGCAACACGACACATGAAGAGATGCAGCTTTTGGCAGTAGCCACCATTGTTTTTCCTCTTTTTGTACGATCCAAACCAACCTCCCCGACTTCGGCATCTTTGCCATGTTTGCTCCTTCCTGTTTGGTGCTGAGAGAGTGCACCCATTGGCTGTCTGTAATGGTGACGTCACATTTCAGATACGACAAGCCTCAAGACTTACGAGAATATCAAACATGATTAATATTGTCGTAAAGGCAAGAGGTGGAAAAGACCGTCTCAAATCGGATCGTAAACGACGGAGCACGGGAGCGTTCAGCAACTTCAGCAAGACTGTAAAGATTTTATTTTGACTTCAGAATTTTGTCTGCGACTTTGAAATCATATTTCTATGCCAGAAGCATCAATAAAGATTAGTCAATTCATTGAGTGAATTTAAGGTATCTTACATAAAATCTGGCAGCTGTTGCTGGGATTCAACCTCTCATTCTCTCAATAAGCATGCAGCACCACCGATAAAGGATTTATGATTAACTGTGGGACTGGGTTGCTGACAAACTATCACTTCCAGCCCAGATCAACAGCTTCCATAAACAAAATAACATTTCCCCACCATAATTAATCTCATATGTTAAAGATAAACATCATGATGATAGGATGTAAATAATGCATCTCTGGAGGACTTGGACCTGAGTTACACAGATTGAGCCAATAGTTCAGATAAGGGGAAGGACATCCTACAGATGTTGGTGCCTGAAGTTGAATTATAAGAAGAACATAAATCTCATTCTTGGTAACCTCTTCTGCTGATGAAGACTTTGTTACATGAGTGGAGGGCTCTTTTATTCTGCAGGTTGGATTTCACTTACAGTACAAATGAACACACCTTTAATCCTGGCCACCATGTCACTAGAGCGTTATGTTTGCCATCTTCTATCCCCTGCGTCGTCCGGCCGCCTGGCGTTCAGACCGCATCTGGATCATTATTTTGATCATGTGGCTCATCAGCTGTATGCCTCCTTTGATTGACTTCTGCATTGGGGAAAGTGACCCTGCTGTGAATATCATTTCTACTCCTGTGCTTTGCATAGTTGGTGTTGTCAACTCATCTCCAACTCAGGCACTGTTTCGAGCTATTGTAAATATTCTCTTTTTTGCAGTGGTGGCTGTTGTCATCCTCTTTACATACATGAGAATCCTGCTGGAAACCAGGAAGCTGAGGCAGGATAAGGCGTCTGTGAGCAAAGCCTTGCACACTGTGCTGCTACATGGATTTCAGCTGCTACTCTGCATGTTGGCCTTCACTCACCCCGTCAGTTTTTCGAATTTCTTCCGTTTCATCCTCATTCCACGCTTTTTGAGCCCACTCATCTATGGCTTTCGAGATCAGAGTCTCACGGCCTCCATCAAGAAATTATTTCTCTGCAACTCATACACAGTCCAACCCACTGTGGGAGGAAAGCTGCAGGAGCAATTGTTTGCTTCTTGAGCTGACTCTCAAATCTAATACACAAACACCAAAAAACATATTTGTGATGTGTTTCTGCATGTCAGAGTCTCAAAAAGCACTGTGTGCAGTTCCTTTTGTTGACCAGATTCTTTAGCAATGTTTCCATTGTCTGCTGTAGTCAGTGTTTTGTATTGCAGTTGAATGAAGTGTGAAAAGTGTCTTTTTTGACAGTGTAAAGTGCACAAAGGAAGCCATTCAATCCTTTTTTATGGAGTTTCAGTCTTTGGACCTGCAGCAAACACTGTCCCAACTGCTAGTAAAAATAAACCAGGCAGTGACCGTATTTCTATGCCAGCATCATCAATAAAGATTACTCAATCCATTGAGTGAATTTTAAGTATCTTACATAAAATCTGGAAGCTGTTGCTGGGATTCAACCTCTCATTCTCTCAATAAGCATGCAGCACCACTGATAAAGGATTTATGATTAACTGTGGGACTGGGTTGCTGGCAAACTAACACTTCCAGCCTGATGTGATCTTCTGTCAGCCAAGCTCCTGCTTTGCTTCAGGTGTCAGTGAGCTAGTTTTTGTTAGCTAACATGTTAGCAGCATAACTCAAGAACCTTCTTCCTCCTGGTGACCAAACATGATTCATGCAGTCTATCACTGGTGGCCTGCAAAGATGCCATAACTTGAGTGAAAGTATCATTATCAAGAAAGACAGCTATCATCAATACCTATATATATATTAACCAGACTTATTAAAATCTGAATCTGCATATTAAATAGATATCTGATAAATCTTATGGAGTGTATGTGTATGTGTGGAGATAGACCCTGATTATTAGCATCAGCAGCAGTGAGTATCAGTTATAAACTGTGTGATTTTATAAACCACAGAATAAAACTTAAAAGTGGACCCTTTCTTTTATAATCAATAGGTTATGTTAATGTTGTGCATTGTTAATGTGTCAGATCAACAGCTTCCATAAACAAAATAACATTTCCCCACCAAAATTAATCCCATATGTTAAAGATAAACATCATGATGATAGGATGTAAATAATGTATCTCTGGAGGACTTGGACCTGAGTTAAACAGACTGAGCCAATACTTCAGATAAGGGGAATGACATCCCACAGATGTTGGTGCCTGAAGTTGAATGATAAGAAGAACTTAAATCTCATTCTTGGTCAGCTCTTCTGACTGATGATGACAATGTTACATGAGTGGAGGGCTCTTTTATTCTGCAGGTTGGATTTCACTTACAGTACAAATGAACAGTTTTAAAGGGAGGATACGGAAAACCAGACAAGGGTATTTTGTTCTCATACAGTTTAGTCTTTTTATCTTTTTTAATTCCTCATTTAGTCCTTTTTAAATTAATAATAACAATTAATTAATGACTAGCTTTAGTGATGTATTTCAGTGTGTGTATGGACTTTTAACATATTTTCTCCTGAACAGGTTTGCTCTGGCACACAGCTACAAAATGCAGAATCTGACTGAATTTCCAGGCAATGCAACTTCCCACATACGCCAAAAAGTGATAATCGGGTTGTGCATGGTCATCCCCGTTTTCTGCATCTTCCTCTGCTGCATTGTTGTCATGCTGCACATCTTTGCCTCTCACAGACAGTACCTGACCACCTCACGTTACAGCCTGTTTGCCTACATGCTGATTAATGACACTGTCCAGCTCTTGTCCTCTGTGTTGCTCTTCCTCTTTGTCATAGTCCAGCTGAAATTTGCTATTGTGTACTGTGCTCCTCTGCTGTTTCTTTCCATTGCCACTTTCCAGAACACACCTTTAATCCTGGCCACCATGTCACTAGAGCGTTATGTTGCCATCTTCTATCCGCTGCATCGTCCGGCCGCCTGGCGTTCAGACCGCATCTGGATCATTATTTTGATCATGTGGCTCATCAGCTGTATGCCTCCTTTGATTGATTTCTGCATTGGGGAAAGTGACCCTGCTGTGAATATCATTTCTACTCCTGTGCTTTGCATAGTTAGTGTTGTCAACTCATCTCCAACCCAGACACTGTTTCGAGCTATTGTAAATATTCTCTTTTTTGCAGTGGTGGCTGTTGTCATCCTCTTTACATACGTGAGAATCCTGCTGGAAACCAGGAAGCTGAGGCAGGATAAGGCGTCTGTGAGCAAAGCCTTGCACACTGTGCTGCTACATGGCTTTCAGCTGCTACTCTGCATGTTGGCCTTCACTCACCCTGTCACTGATGCCTTTTTTAATTTCTTCTGTTTCATCCTCATTCCACGCTTTTTGAGCCCACTCATCTATGGCTTTAGAGATCAGAGTCTCAGGGCCTCCATGAGGAAAATATTTATCTGCTGCTGAAACACAGTCAAACCCGGTGTGAGAGGAAAGCTGCAGGAGCAATTTTCTGCTTCTTGAACTGACTCTCAAATCTAATACACAAATATCAAAAAACATATTTGTGATGTGTTTCTGCATGTCAGAGTCTCAAAAAGCACTGTTTGCAGTTCCTTTTGTTGACCAGATTCTTTAGCAATGTTTCCATTGTCTGCTGTAGTCAGTTGTGTTTTGTATTGCAGTTGAATGAAGTGTGAAAAGTGTCATTATTTTGACAGTATAAAGTGCACAAAGGAAGCCATTCAATCCTTTTTTTTATGGAGTTTCAGTCTTTGGACCTGCAGCAACCACTGTCCCAACTGCTAGTAAAAATAAACCAGGCAGTGACCGTATTTCTATGCCAGCATCATCAATAAAGATTATTCAATTCACTGAGTGAATTTAAGGCAATGTACATAAAATCTGGCAGCTGTTGCTGGGATTCAACCTTTCATTCTCTCAATAAGCATGCAGCACCACTGATAAAGGATTTATGATTAACTGTGGGACTGGGTTGCTGACAAACTATCGCTTCCAGCCTTATGTGATCTTCTGTCAGCCAAGTTCCTGCTTTGCTTCAGGTGTCAGTGAGCTAGTTTTTGTTAGCTAACACGTTAGCAGCATAACTCAAGAACCTTCTTCCTCCTGGTGACCAAACATGATTCATGCAGTCTATCACTGGTGGCCTGCAAAGATGCCATAACTTGAGTGAAAGTATCATTATCAAGAAAGACAGCTATCATTAATACCTATATATATATATATATATATATATATATATATATATATATATATATATATATATATTATCCAGGCCTATTAAAATCTGAATCTGCATATTAAATATATGTCTGATAAATGTAATGGAGTATAGGCCTGGAAGTATAACACACCAGTGAAAACACAGTACGAAGCAGGACACATGATCTTGATATTCAGTTGTACTTTATAATTGATTAACTTACCCTGAACCTTCTAACTGCTTTGGTGGTATCAATGTATGCTTCTGCAATAGAGAGGTCTGAATCATTTTTTGAGAGGTGAAAATAAAAAAAGACTGGAAATTATACTGAAATATAATTAAATGAATGATGGCTGAATGGCTTTTAGCTGTTTTCATGTCAGGATCCTGGTACTGTGAATGCTGATTTACTGTCACTCTGACTGCATGAGTAGCAATTCTTAGTGTTATCATTTACACCCATGCTTTTCCCACTAGTCAGAATGTCTGCTGTGAAAAAAAGCTTATATTCATAATAATGATTATGTGTTATGTGGAGAAAGACCCTGATTATTAGCATCAGCAGCAGTGAGTATCAATTATAAACTGTGTGATTTTACAAACCACAGAATAAAACTTAAAAGTGGACCCTTTCTTTTATATTCAATAGGTTATATTAATGTCGTGCATTGTTAATGTGCCAGATCAACAGCTTCCATGAACAAGATAATATTTCCCCACCAAAATTAATCCCATATGTTAAAGATAAACATCATGATCATAGGATGTAAATAATGTATCTCTGGAGGACTTGGACCTGAGTTAAACAGATTGAGCCAATACTTCAGATAAGGGGAAGGACATCCCACAGATGTTGGTGCCTGAAGTTGAATGATAAGAAGAAGATAAATCTCATTCTTGGTCAGCTCTTCTGACTGATGATGACAATGTTACATGAGTGGAGGGCTCTTTTATTCTGCAGGTTGGATTTGATTTACAGTACAAATGAACAGTTTTAAAGGGAGGATATGGAAAAACATACAAGGGTATTTTGTTCTCATACAGTTTAGTCTTTTTATCTTTCTTAATTCCTCATTTAGTCCTTTTTAAATTAATAATAACAATTAATTAATGTGTAATTTTAGGGATGTATTTCAGTGTATGTATGGACTTTTAATCATATTTTCTCCTGAACAGTTTTGCTCTGACACACAGCTACAAAATGCAGAATCTGACTGAATTTCCAGGCAATGCAACTTCCCTCAACAGACTGTCAGTGATAATCAAGGTGTGTGTGGTCATCCCCGTCTTCTGCATCTTCCTCTGCTGCGTTGTTGTCATGCTGCACATCTTTGCCTCTCACAGACAGTACCTGACCACCTCACGTTACAGCCTGTTTGCCTACATGCTGATTAATGACACTGTCCAGCTCTTGTCCTCTGTGTTGCTCTTCCTCTTTGTCATGGTCCGGTTGAAATTTGCTCTTGTGTACTGTGCTCCTCTGATGTTTCTTTCCACTGCCACTTTCCAGAACACACCTTTAATCCTGGCCACCATGTCACTAGAGCGTTATGTTGCCATCTTCTATCCCCTGCGTCGTCCGGCCGCCTGGCGTTCAGACCGCATCTGGATCATTATTTTGATCATGTGGCTCATCAGTTGTATGCCTCCTTTGATTGACTTCTGCATTGGGGAAAGTGACCCTGCTGTGAATATCATTTCCACCCCTGTGTTTTGCACAGTTACTGATGTCAACTCATCTCCAACACAAGCACTGTTTCGAGCTATTGTAAATATTCTCCTTTTTGCAGTGGTGGCTGTTGTCATCCTCTTCACATACGTGAGAATCCTGCTGGAAACCAGGAAGCTGAGGCAGGATAAGGCGTCTGTGAGCAAAGCCTTGCACACTGTGCTGCTACATGGCTTTCAGCTGCTACTCTGCATGTTGGCCTTCACTCACCCCATCAGTGAAACTCTCATCGTGCTGCATGCCAACTGGCTACCACTGGACATTGCCTTTTATAATTTCTTCTGTTTCATTCTCATTCCACGCTTTTTGAGCCCACTCATCTATGGCTTTAGAGATCAGAGTCTCAGGGCCTCCATCAGGAAAATATTCATCTGCTGTTCAAACACAGTCAAACCCAGTGTGAGAGGAAAGCTGCAGGAACAATTTTCTGCTTCTTGAACTGGCTCTTAAATCTAATACACAAATTTCAAAAGATGTATTTGCAATTTGTTTAAACAGAGTTTCTGCATGTTGTCTCAAAAAGTACTGAGTGAGCAGAAATGGAGGAACTAGAGAAAGAAATTCTTGGGCTGGAAAAAGACTTTCAACAACATAGGGATAAGAAGATATATAATTAATTGGTCAATAAAAAAACTCAACTATAACACAATCTGCACGTATACGAGCTGAGAAGAATATTTTGAGACATACTATGAACTCAGGGAGAGAGCTCATAAAGTCCTATCCTGGCAATTAAAGGAGGAGAGTTCAAAAACAATCAACCAAATGGAAAATGAACATGGCTGTATTACACAGAATCCAAAAGAAATAAATGAAACTTTTAAAATGTTGTATATTGATTTACATAAGTCAGAATCACCAGAAGATCTGTCCATGATACATACATTCTTAAATAATATTGAATTCCCAAAACTGAATCAGGACGACCAAAGGGATTTAGATTTACCGTTTACCTAAAAAGAAATTTAAAAAAACTCTATCTACACTGCAATCTAATAAATCACCAGGGGAAGATGGATAAAGGGTATAAAAGTGGGCCAGACCATACATAAAATCAATCTTATGGCAGATGATATAATTCTGTATTCAACAAATCCATTTGATTCCCTTGCTGAATTGAAAATTGTTTTGCATATATTTGGGACTGTTTCTGGATATGAAGTAAATTATGACAATGGTGAAATTCTTCCACTCTCAAACTTTGACTATGTGGAACATCAGCAAAGAGGCCATTTCAAATGGTCTCCAAGTGGGATAAAATACCTTGGAATTACACTGGATAATCACCTTAAAATGTGTACAAACTCAATAACTGACCACTGGTTAGTCAAATAATAGAGGATTTACAAAAGTGGATGAATGTAGCTGTTACTCTGATTGGTAGAATAAACTGCATTCAAATGAATATTTTGCAAGGCTGCAGTACCTCTTCCAGTCCTGACCGATTCCCGAGCCTCTCAGTTTTTTTTTTTGTTTTTGTTTTAAAGTGTAGATAGAAGTAGATAGTGTAGATAGAGTTTTTAAAAAAAAAATTTGCAAACCTGTCAGACAATTTATATGGAATGGTAAGACTCCAAGAGTTTCAATAGAAAAACTTACATTGAATTACAAACTGGGAGGTCTTCAACTGCCTCATTTTTGACAGGTATTATTTGGCCGCCCAAATGCAAATTATTTCTTTTCTTTTTGAGGGTGAAAATATCCCACTCTGGGTTTCAGTTGGAATGTCTGCTCTTAAAGAAAATGTCCCTGCAGACTTCATCTATAAGTGGACTCTTACAGTTATCTCCAGAAGGACTGATAACCCTCTTTTGATTCCTATCATCAAAATGTGGCATGAAGTCCTTAAACATTGGACTAAAAATATATTTTCACCTAAAACACCATTGAAACAGAATGAACTCATATCTGTCAGTGGATAAGAATGGGATTCTTCATTTGGAGGACTGCTGTGAGGATGGATCCTTGATGTCTTTTGAGGATCTAAGGAGGAAGTATGATCTGTCCAGCAGGAACTTTTTTTGTTACCGACAGTTAAGATAATTTCTGAAATCATTTTGGGGATCTGAAATGACTTTACCCATTCTCAATGATTTAGAAATACTGCTTCATGAGGATAGCACACATTGTTTCATCTCAAAAATGTGTTCTCTCTTGATGGATATTGCTTTAAAACCAGGTTTACAAATAAATCAAGGGAGAAATGGGAGTCCAACTTGAGTATGACAGTGGGTACAGAGCTATGGTCTGCACTGTGTCAAAAAAGTTCAACTGCCACTATCAACTCCAGATACAGGCTAACCTATTACAGCTTTCTCCATTAAACCTATCTTACACCACAGAAATTGCATAACATAATCCTGAGATAACCAGCTTGTGTTTTAGATGTAGTATAGGAGGGGGTTCCTTCTTGCACTGTACCTGGTTAGCCACAAAACTTGATACATCCTGGTGTGATTTTTCTGATATCATGACAAACCCTCTAGGAGTGCATCTCCCGTTACATCCTCAAACCTGCTTGTTAGGAGATACTACAAATATTGACACACAACTAATGCCTCTCATACACTAGAGGACTTTGATAAAACTTTGATAAAACTTTTAAAAGACTGTCATCTGACACCCTCTCACATCTAAAGACTTTGAGAAGAGTATTTAGTCACAGACTAGACACAGATAAAACTCTGTAAAGACTGGGGTCACTAATTACAAGGCTACAACTAGATTATCTTGAGATTATTTCCCATCATGCACCTCTTGGAAATTTCCAACAACTACTTTTGAGTAGAGAAAAATGGAGCAGGTATGGTGTAACCAGTGTCATATCCCCTATAAGCTTTTATTGTGAAGGCTAACTTGGGGGGTGACTGGAAGTCCTGCTGTGTTTGCACTGTACTGTCACTATGCAGTTTGGCTGGTCATAAAGATGTGTTTTGAGCGCTAATAATAATAATAATCATTTACATAACCACGACACATGAAGAGATGCAGCTTTTGGCAGTAGCCACCATTGTTTTTCCTCTTTTGTACGATCCAAACTAACCTCCCGACTTCGGTATCTTTGCCATGTTTGCTCCTTCCTGTTTGGTGCTGAGAGAGTGCACCCATTGGCTGTCTGTAATGGTGGCGTCACATTTCAGGTACGACAAGCCTTAAGACTTACGAGAATATCAAACATGATTAATATTGTCGTAACAGCAAGATGCGGAAAAAGACAGGCTCAAATTGGATCGTAACGACGGAGCACGGGAGCGCGCAGCAACTTCAGCAAGACTGTAAAGATTTTATTTTGACTTCAGAATTTTGTCTGTGACTTTGAAATCATATTTTTATTCCTCATTCTCCTCTGCTGTTTCTTTCCATTGCCACTTTCCAGAACACACCTTTAATCCTGGCCACCATGTCACTAGAGCGTTATGTTGCCATCTTCTATCCCCCGCGCCGCCTGGCGTTCAGACCGCATCTGGATCATTATTTTGATCATGTGGCTCATCAGCTGTATGCCTCCTTTGATTGACTTCTGCATTGGGGAAAGTGACCCTACTGTTAATATCATTTCTACTCCTGTGCTTTGCATAGTTGGTGGTGTCAACTCATCTCCAACTCAGGCACTGTTTCGGGCTATTGTAAATATTCTCTTTTTTGCAGTGGTGGCTGTTGTCATCCTCTTTACATACGTGAGAATCCTGCTGGAAACCAGGAAGCTGAGGCAGGATAAGGCGTCTGTGAGCAAAGCCTTGCACACTGTGCTGCTACATGGCTTTCAGCTGCTACTCTGCATGTTGGCCTTCACTCACCCTGTCACCGATGCCTTTTTTAATTTCTTCTGTTTCATCCTCATTCCACGCTTTTTGAGCCCACTCATCTATGGCTTTAGAGATCAGAGTCTCAGGGCCTCCATCAGGAAAATATTTATCTGCTGTTCAAACACAGTCAAACCCGATGTGAAAGGAAAGCTGCAGGAGCAATTTTCTGCTTCTTGAACTAGCTCGCAAATCTAATACACAAATATCAAAAAACATATTTGTGATGTGTTTCTGCATGTCAGAGTCTCAAAAAGCACTGTGTGCAGTTCCTTTTTTTGACCAGATTCTTTAGTAATGTTTCCATTGCCTGCTGTAGTCAGTTGTGTTTTGTATTGCAGTTGAATGAAATGTGAAAAGTGTCTTTTTTGACAGTGTAAAGTGCACAAAGGAAGCCATTCAATCCTTTTTTATGGAGTTTCAGTCTTTGGACCTGCAGCAAACACTGTCCCAACTGCTGGTAAAAATAAACCAGGCAGTGACCGTATTTCTATGCCAACATCATCAATAAAGATTACTCAATCCATTGAGTGAATTTTAAGTATCTTACATAAAATCTGGCAGATGTTGCTGGGATTCAACCTTTCATTCTCTCAATAAGCATGCAGCACCACTGATAAAGGATTTATGATTAACTGTGGGACTGGGTTGCTGACAAACTATCACTTCCAGCCTTATGTGATCTTCTGTCAGCCAAGTTCCTGCTTTGCTTCAGGTGTCAGTGAGCTACTTTTTGTTAGCTAACTCGTTAGCAGCATAACTCAAGAACCTTCTTCCTCCTGGTGACCAAACATGATTCATGCAGTCTATCACTGGTGGCCTGCAAAGATGCCATAAATTGATTGAAAGTATCATTATCAAGAAAGACAGCTATCATTAATACCTATATATATATTAACCAGACTTATTAAAATCTGAATCTACATATTAAATAGATGTCTGATAAATGTTATGGAGTATAGGCCTGGAAGTATAACACACCAGTGAAAACACAGTACGAAGCAGGACACATGATCTTGATATTCAGTTGTACTTTATAATTGATTAACTTACCTGAACCTTCTAACTGCTTTGGTGGTATCAATGTATGCTTCTGCAATAGAGAGGTCTGAATCATTTTTTGAGAGGTGAAAATAAAAAAAAGACTGGAAATTTTACTGAAATATAATTAAATGAATGATGGCTGAATGGCTTTTAGCTGTTTTCATGTCAGGATCCTGGTACTATGAATGCTGATTTACTGTCACTCTTACTGCATGAGTAGCAATTCTTAGTGTTATCATTTACACCCATGCTTTTCCCACTAGTCAGAATGTCTGCTGTGAAAAAAGCTTATATTCATAATAATGATTGTGTGTTATGTGGAGAAAGACCCTGATTATTAGCATCAGCAGCAGTGAGTATCAGTTATAAACTGTGTGATTTTACAAACCACAGAATAAAACTTAAAAGTGGACCTTTTCTTTTATATTCAATAGGTTATGTTAATGTTGTACATTGTTAATGTGTCAGATCAACAGCTTCCATAAACAAAATAACATTTCCCCACTAAAATTAACCCCATATGTTAAAGATAAACATCATGATGATAGGATGTAAATAATGCATCTCTGGAGGACTTGGACCTGAGTTAAACAGACTGAGCCAATACTTCAGATAAGGGGAAGGACATCCCACAGATGTTGGTCCTTGTTGAATGATAAGAAGAACATAAATCTCATTCTTGGTCAGCTCTTCTGACTGATGATGACAATGTTACATGAGTGGAGGGCTCTTTTATTCTGCAGGTTGGATTTCACTTACAGTACAAATGAACAGTTGTAAAGGGAGGATATGGAAAAACAAACTAGGTTATGTTGTTCTCATACAGTTTGGTCTGTTGATCTTTTTCTATTCTCCATCTAGTCCTTTTTTAAATTAATAATAAGAATTAATGTATATCTTTCAGGATGTATTTCAGTGTGTGTATGGACTTTTAACATATTTTCTCCTGAACAGGTTTGCTCTGACACACAGCTACAAAATGCAGAATCTGACTGAATTTCCAGGCAATGCAACTTCCCACAAAAGCCTGTCAGTGATCATCAAGGTGTGCGTGGTCATCCCCATCTTCTGCGTCTTCCTCTGCTGCGTTGTCGTCATGCTGCACATCTTTGCCTCTCACAGACAGTACCTGACCACCTCACGTTACAGCCTGTTTGCCTACATGATGATTAATGACACTGTCCAGCTCTTGTCCTCTGTGTTGCTCTTCCTCTTTGTCATGATCAGGGTAAAATTTGCTATTGTGTACTGTGCTCCTCTGCTGTTTCTTTCCAGTGCCACTTTCCAGAACACACCTTTAATCCTGGCCACCATGTCACTAGAGCGTTATGTTGCCATCTTCTATCCCCTGCGTCGTCCGGCTGCCTGGCGTTCAGACCGCATCTGGATCATTATTTTGATCATGTGGCTCATCAGCTGTATGTCTCCTTTGATTGTCTTCTGCATTGGGGAAAGTGACCCTGCTGTTAATATCATTTCTACTCCTGTGCTTTGCCAAAGTACTTTTGTCAACTCATCTCCAAACCAAGCACTGTGTCGAGCGATTGTAAATATTCTCCTTTTTGCAGTGGTGGCTGTTGTCATCCTCTTTACATACGTGAGAATCCTGCTGGAAACCAGGAAGCTGAGGCAGGATAAGGCATCTGTGAGCAAAGCCTTGCACACTGTGCTGCTACATGGCTTTCAGCTGCTACTCTGCATGTTGGCCTTCACTCACCCCATCACTGAAACTCTCATCGTGCTGCATGCCAACTGGCTACCAGAGGACATTGCCTTTTTTAATTTCTTCTGTTTCATCCTCATTCCACGCTTTTTGAGCCCACTCATCTATGGCTTTAGAGATCAGAGTCTCAGGGCCTCCATCAGGAAAATATTCATCTGCTGTTCAAACACAGTCAAACCTGGTGTGAGAGGAAAGCTGCAGGAACAATTTTCTGCTTCTTGAACTGGCTCTTAAATCTACTGCACCAATGTCAAAAGATGTATTTGTGATTTGTTTAAACAGAGTTTCTGCATGTTGTCTCAAAAAGTACTGATTGAGCAGAAATGGAGGAACTAGAGAAAGAAATTCTTGGGCTGGAAAAAGACTTTCAACAACATAGGGATAAGAAGATATATAGCTCATTGGTCAATAAAACAACTCAAGTATAACACATTATGCACCTATAGGAGCTGAGAAGAATATTTTGAGACATACTATGAACTCAGGGAGAGAGCTCATAAAGTCCTATCCTGGCAATTAAAGGAGGCAAGTTCAAAAACAATCAACCAAATTGAAAATGAACATGGCTGTATTACACAGAATCCAAAAGAAATCAATGAAACTTTTAAAATGTTCTATATTGATTTACATAAGTCAGAATCACCAGAGGATCTGTCCATGATACATACATTCTTAAATAATATTGAATTACCAAAACTCAATCAGGATGACCAAAGGGATTTAGATTTACCGTTTACCTCAACAGAAATAAAAAAACACTCTATTTACACTGCAATCTAATAAATCACCAGGGGAGGATGGATACCCCCAAAGGATTTGCTTATACGGCTTCTTATGGATGTGATTTATATAGCATCTAAAACACAAAGCCTCCCTGATTAATTTTCAATGGCTACATTTACAGTGTTCAAAAAAAAACAAAGACCCCGTAAATTCTCCTCATTTTGACCAATTTCACTCGAGAATGCAGATTATAAATTCATTTCTTAAGATTTAGCAAATAGGTTAAGTAAATTCTGACCAAAACTAATAAACCTAGACCAAGTGGGTTTTATCCAGAGAAGATCCTCTGTCAGTAACTTGTAGGTTACTTAATGTTATTCATAAGGCATCCTCCAATCCTGAACCTTGTATAGCTGTTACTCTGAATGCTTAAAAGGCCTTGGATAGGCTTGTGCCAGGACTGGGCACCCTGTGATGCATGGTCCCCCCTGCAGCATGAATGAAGGATGTCACTTTAACTTTCACTTCACAGCTGAGGTGAAAAAAGCCAAGTTGTGTTTTAAAAACAAATGTTTGTGTAGCCCTAGACATTTAAAATTACAACTTAAATAGCCTACTATTAAATAATTGTATTAGATAGAGCATGCAGTCTATCACTGGTGGCCTGCAAAGATGCCATAAATTGAGTGAAAGTATCATTATCAAGAAAGACAGCTATCATTAATACATTGATTAACTTACCCTGAACCTTCTAACTGCTTTGGTGGTATCAGTGTATGCTTCTGCAATAGAGAGGTCTGAATAATTTTTTTTAGATGTGAAAGTAAAAAATAGACTGGAAATTATACTGAAATATAATTAAATGAATGATGATTGAATGGCTTTTAGCTGTTTTCATGTCAGGATCCTGGTACTGTGAATGCTGATTTACTGTCACTCTGACTGCATGAGTAGCAATTCTTAGTGTTATCATTTACACCCATGCTTTTCCCACTAGTCAGAATGTCTGCTGTGAAAAAAAAGCTTACTTAAAACTTAAAAACTTAAAAGTGGACCCTTTCTTTTATAATCAATAGGTTATGTTAATGTCGTGCATTGTCCGTCTATCTGATCAAAAGCTTCCACAAACAAAATAATATTTTCCCACCAAAATTAGCCCCATATGTTAAAGATGAACATCATGATGATAGGATGTAAACAGGGGCGGACTGGCCATCTGGACGTTCTGGAGAATACCAGAACGGCCGGTGTCACTAAGACTGCCGCTGGCCGCTGCGTGGCCGTCACAGTTTGTTTTTTTCTCGTGCTTATAATCTACAATTCCATGTCCAGACCGATAGGTGGCAACAATCCGCGTGCAGGCCCATAGATGCGCAAACACACTCAGCCGAGTGCAAGTGCAGATGGGAGAGACGAGAGACCATGGATACTGCCGGTGTTACTAATACTAAAAAAAAGGAAAGAAAAGGGTGGGGCTGAGAAGGTGAGGGGAAAAAAAAATTAGGCAGTTAGAGAGCGAAGCCCCCAAATGTCGGAAGCTAACAGAAATGTTTGCCAGTGGCAGCAGCGCTCCAACTGCCGGCAGCAGCGATGTTGTAGGCGACGCCAGCTGTCTTGCGAGCCAGACCGCTGTGCAGGAGGCTGAGGCTGCGGCCGCAGCACAGGGACAGGCAGATGAGGGACAGATACATGAGCTGGTGGAAGTTCCCCAGACAAGTGCAGGGCCCTTAAGTATGAAAGGAGGATAACGAGGGTTACTTGCTTACAGAAGCGTATTGCTGCCACTCTATATAAATAAAAACTGATCAGTAACATGTTATTACGTGTTATGTTTATTGTTAGAACAATATATTTTCACGTTATAACGTGATAATATTTGTTGTAAAATGTTTCACGTTATAACGTGAGAGTTTGTTATTATTGTAAAAATGTGATAATTTATATTGTAAAAACGTGATAATTATATTGTAAGAACGTGATAAGTTTATGAATCGATGGTCATGGCAACTCAAGATACCCTGAAAAACATGGCAAGAGATTTTAAGGCAGTTGAGCAAGCTGCTGATACCTTTGTCCAGTGGGCAAATGCACAACTCATGGAGGAAGAGGACTGTGAACTTGAGTTGGTGGCAGCACTTCCTCAGAAAAGGAAGAAGAAAAGGAAGATGATGGCTGGTGAAGTAGCAACTGATGAAGCTATCACAGATGCAAACAGTGCCTTTGAAGTTGAGGTCCATAACCAGATTATGGATACAGTCACAGAGAGCATCCACAGGCGGTTTCTCACTCATGGAACACTCGATGCTGACTTGGCTCTTCTAGATCCGAGAAACTTTGCTGAAGTGTCTACATCAGACTCTCTGTCAGATTCAACATTTCAAGAACTAAGCAAATGTTTGTTCAGGTTTGACAGCAGAGCAACAGCTGTCAATTTGCAGTCAGAGTTGAAGAGTCTGGCAACCCAGTGGCATGACTTAAAATGTCTGCACTTGAAGAGTATAAAGTCAGGATGGCAGGGGATGGTTCTGATGATGATGATGAGAAGGACACAGCTGTACAAAACAAGCAGTGCAAGTCATGTAAGGAACGCCCAATCTGCTGCTACAGAATTCTTCAACACTACAACCTCTTCACAGATGCCTATCACATCCTTGGCTTAGGATACAAGTTCCTCCTTACCCTGCCTGTGACACAGGTAGCTTGTGAGAGAAGTTTCTCTGTTCTCAAACGCATCAAGAGTCGACTA
Organism: Synanceia verrucosa; assembly: GCA_029721515.1. Classification (NCBI taxonomy): domain Eukaryota; kingdom Metazoa; phylum Chordata; class Actinopteri; order Perciformes; family Synanceiidae; genus Synanceia; species Synanceia verrucosa. The sequence continues at coordinate 19,628 of CM056559.1, forward strand.
ATGACTACACAGTCACAAGAACACCTGGAAGCATTCATGCTTATGACCACAGAGAAAGCCATCCTCATGTCCCTTGACAACGACTTGGTCATAGACAGAGTTGCAGAAAAAGCAACCTACTGAAGAAACTTCTTCTACCCCAACACTGAGCTGTTAAGATGCCACAGATCATTGCTGGCATAGTTTGAGGCAGTCACCATTGCCATTGTTCAGCAGAGAGACATTTGAAGAGTGTTTTTATTTCTCAATGAGTATTAAACTGCACTGTATAATCACAGCCTCTTTACATTGTGATTTATCGTTACTCATACCATTTATTTTTATGTGGTTCAGCCAGTCACCTCATCTGCATTGCATTGTTCAGCAGAGAGACATTTCAAGAGTATTGTTTATTGCTCAGTGAGTACTCTGCACTATGCTCTTAACACAACTTTTACTCAACATCGGTGATAATACTATAATTTGGAAGGTAAAATATCATGGGTTAAATATTTTGAGACCCGTGTCTGTGGCTGATGAGTTTTCACACATCGATTGTTGTGGGCTGGGCGGGGTCAAAGTCCAGTGCTGTTTTTTAGTGCCAGTCCTCCCCTGCCCACAGATGTTGGTGCCTGAAGTTGAATGATAAGAAGAACATAAATCTCATTCTTGGTCAGCTCTTCTGACTGATGATGACAATGTTACATGAGTGAAGGGCTCTTTTATTCTGCAGGTTGGATTTCACTTACATTACAAATGAACAGTTTTAATGGGAGGATATGAAAAAACAAACAAGGGGATTTTGTTCTCATACATTTTAATCTTTTTATCTTTGTTTATTCCTCATCTAGTCCTTTTTAAATTAATACTAACAATTAATTAATGACTAACTTTAAGGATGTATTCACATATTTTCTCCTGAACAGGTTTGCTCTGGCACACAGCTACAAAATGCAGAATCTGACTGAATTTCCAGGCAATGCAACTTCCCACAAAAGTCTGTCAGTGATCATCAAGGTGTGTGTGGTCATCCCCATCTTCTGCGTCTTCCTCTGCTGCATTGTTGTCATGCTGCACATCTTTGCCTCTCACAGACAGTACCTGACCACCTCACGTTACAGCCTGTTTGCCTACATGCTGATTAATGACACTGTCCAGCTCTTGTCCTCTGTGTTGCTCTTCCTCTTTGTCATGATCAGGGTAAAATTTGCTATTGTGTACTGTGCTCCTCTGCTGTTTCTTTCCAGTGCCACTTTCCAGAACACACCTTTAATCCTGGCCACCATGTCACTAGAGCGTTATGTTACCATCTTCTATCCCCTCGTCGCCGTCCGGCCGCCTGGCGTTCAGACCGCATCTGGGTCATTATTTTGATCATGTGGCTCATCAGCTGTATGCCTCCTTTGATTGACTTCTGCATTGGTGAAAGTGACCCTGCTGTGAATATCATTTCTACTCCTGTGTTTTGCACAGTTACTGATGTCAACTCATCTCCAACCCAGACACTGTTTCGAGCTATTGTAAATATTCTCTTTTTTGCAGTGGTGGCTGTTGTCATCCTCTTTACGTACGTGAGAATCCTGCTGGAAACCAGGAAGCTGAGGCAGGATAAGGCGTCTGTGAGCAAAGCCTTGCACACTGTGCTGCTACATGGATTTCAGCTGCTACTCTGCATGTTGGCATTCACTCGCCCCATCACTGAAACTCTCATCGTGCTGCATGCCAACTGGCTACCAGAGGACATTGCCTTTTTTAATTTCTTCTCTTTCATCCTCATTCCACGCTTTTTGAGCCCACTCATCTATGGCTTTAGAGATCAGAGTCTCAGGGCCTCCATCAGGAAAAATATTCATCTGCTGTTCAAACACAGTCAAACCTGGTGTGAGAGGAAAGCTGCAGGAACAATTTTCTGCTTCTTGAACTGGCTCTTAAATCTACTGCACCAATGTCAAAAGATGTATTTGTGATTTGTTTAAACAGAGTTTCTGCATGTTGTCTCAAAAAGTACTGAGTGAGCAGAAATGGAGGAACTAGAGAAAGAAATTTTTGGGCTGGAAAAAGACTTTCAACAACATAGGGATAAGAAGATATATAGCTCATTGGTCAATAAAACAACTCAAGTATAACACATTATGCACCTATAGGAGCTGAGAAGAATATTTTGAGACATACTATAACTCAGGGAGAGAGCTCATAAAGTCCTATCCTGGCAATTAAAGGAGGCGAGTTCAAAAACAATCAACCAAATGGAAAATGAACATGGCTGTATTACACAGAATCTAAAAGAAATAAATGAAACTTTTAAAATGTTCTATATTGATTTACATAAGTCAGAATCACCAGAGGATCTGTCCATGATACATACATTCTTAAATAATATTGAATTACCAAAACTCAATCAGGATGACCAAAGGGATTTAAATTCACCGTTTACCTCAACAGAAATAAAAAACACTCTATTTACACTGCAATCTAATAAATCACCAGGGGAGGATGGATCCCCTAAAGGATTTGCTTATACGGCTTCTTATGGATGTGATTTATATAGCATCTAAAACACAAAGCCTCCCTGATTAATTTTCAATGGCTACATTTACAGTGTTTAAATAAAAAAAAAACAAAGACCCCTTAAATTCTCCTCATTTTGACCAATTTCACTCTAGAATGCAGATTATAAATTCATTTCTTAAGATTTAGCAAATAGGTTAAGTAAATTCTGACCAAAACTAATAAACCCAGACCAAGTGGGTTTTATCCAGAGGAGATCCTCTGCCAGTAACTTGTAGGTTACTTAATGTTATTCATAAGGCATCCTACAATCCTGAACCTTGTATAGCTGTTACTCTGAATGCTTAAAAGGCCTTGGATAGGCTTGTGCCAGGACTGGGCACCCTGTGATGCATGGTCCCCCCTGCAGCATGAATGAAGGATGTCCCTTTAACTTTCACTTCACAGCTGAGGTGAAAAAAGCCAAGTTGTGTTTTAAAAACAAATGTTTGTGTAGCCCTAGACATTTCAAATTACAACTTAAATAGCCTACTATTAAATAATTGTATTAGATAGAGCATGCAGTCTATCACTGGTGGCCTGCAAAGATGCCATGACTTGAGTGAAAGCATCATTATCATATATATATATATATATATATATATATATATATATATATATATATATATATACGTATATATACGCATTTGAATATACATATACGTGCGTATATATCGCACGATATGTATATACGTATATATATACGTGCACGTATATACATATACATATATATATCGTATATGTATATACGATGCGTATATATACGTGCGTATATACATATACGATATATATACGTACATATCTATATACATATATATCTATATATCTATATATATACGTGTATATATACTGTATATACACGTATATATGTTATGGAGTATAGGCCTGGAAGTATAACACACCAGTGAAAACACAGTACTAAGCAGGACACATGATCTTTATATTCAGTTGTACTTTATAGTTGATTTGTAGTTGCAGACTCAGACTTCCACCCTGCAAGAAGGAGCGCTACCGCAGGTCATTCCTACCATCAGCAATAAAACTTTACAACATCAGCATCACTGGCTGATGTTAACATAATCTGGACTCATCTCCATCACTGTCATTGTCGTCACACTATCACTGTGCACTATCACTTTGCACAAAAAAAAAATTGCACTGCCACAATAATAATTGTGTTTAATAAACAGTTTCATTTATACAGGTAAATGTGTATTTTTTTATTCCATTGGATTTAGTTCTTTGTAAATATGTAAATATTTTATTCTATTCAAAGACTGGAAATTTTACTGAAATATAATTAAATGAATGATGGCTGAATGGCTTTTAGCTGTTTTCATGTCAGGATCCTGGTACTGTGAATGCTGATTTACTGTCACTCTGACTGCATGAGTAGCAATTCTTAGTGTTATCATTTACACCCATGCTTTTCCCACTAGTCAGAATGTCTGCTGTGAAAAAAAGCTTATATTCATAATAATGATTATGTGTTATGTGGAGAAAGACCCTGATTATTAGCATCAGCAGCAGTGAGTATCAATTATAAACTGTGTGATTTTACAAACCACAGAATAAAACTTAAAAGTGGACCCTTTCTTTTTATATTCAATAGGTTATGTTAATGTTGTGCATTGTTAATGTGTCAGATCAACAGCTTCCATAAACAAAATAATATTTCCCCACCAAAATTAATCCCATATGTTAAAGATAAACATCATGATGATAGGATGTAAATAATGCATCTCTGGAGGACTTGGACCTGAGTTAAACAGATTGAGCCAATACTTCAGATAAGGGGAAGGACATCCCACAGATGTTGGTGCCTGAAGTTGAATGATAAGAAGAAGATAAACCTCATTCTTGGTCAGCTCTTCTGACTGGTGATGACAATGTTACATGAGTGAAGGACTCTTTTATTCTGCAGGTTGGATTTCACTTACAGTACAAATTCTCAGTTGTAAAGGGAGGATACGGAAAACAAACTAGGGTATTTTGTTCTCATACATTTTAGTCTTTTGATATTTTTCAATTCTTCATCTAGTCCTTTTTAAATTAATAATAACAATTAATTAATGTATACCTTTAGGGATGTATTTCAGTGTGTGTATGGACTTTTAACATATTTTCTCCTGAACAGGTTTGCTCTGGCACACAGCTACAAAATGCAGAATCTGACTGAATTTCCAGGCAATGCAACTTCCCTCAACAGACTGTCAGTGATAATCAAGGTGTGCGTGGTCATCCCGTCTTCTGCGTCTTCCTCTGCTGCATTGTTGTCATGCTGCACATCTTTGCCTCTCACAGACAGTACCTGACCACCTCACGTTACAGCCTGTTTGCCTACATGCTGATTAATGACACTGTCCAGCTCTTGTCCTCTGTGTTGCTCTTCCTCTTTGTCATGATCAGGGTGAAATTTGCTACTGTGTACTGTGCTCCTCTGCTGTTTCTTTCCATTGCCACTTTCCAGAACACACCTTTAATCCTGGCCACCATGTCACTAGAGCGTTATGTTGCCATCTTCTATCCCCTGCGTCGTCCGGCCGCCTGGCGTTCAGACCGCATCTGGATCATTATTTTGATCATGTGGCTCATCAGCTGTATGCCTCCTTTGATTGATTTCTGCATTGGGGAAAGTGACCCTGCTGTTAATATCATTTCTACTCTTGTGATTTGCACAGTTACTGTTGTCAACTCATCTCCAACCCAGGCACTGTTTCGAGCCATTGTAAATATTCTCTTTTTTGCAGTGGTGGCTGTTGTCATCCTCTTTACATACATGAGAATCCTGCTGGAAACCAGGAAGCTGAGGCAGGATAAGGCATCTGTGAGCAAAGCCTTGCACACTGTGCTGCTACATGGATTTCAGCTGCTACTCTGCATGTTGGCCTTCACTCACCCTGTCACTGATGCCTTTTTTAATTACTTCTGTTTCATCCTCATTCCACGCTTTTTGAGCCCACTCATCTATGGCTTTAGAGATCAGAGTCTCAGGGCCTCCATCGGGAAATTATTTATCTGCTGCTCAAAGACAGTCAGATCTGGTGTGAGAGGAAAGCTGCAGGAACAATTGTTTGCTCCTTGAACTGACTCTCAACCAAAGTCTCAAAAAACACTGTGTGCACTTCCCTTTGTTGAACATATCCTTTAGCAGTGTTTTTTCATTGCCTGCTGTCGTCAGTTGTGTTTTGTATTGCAGTTCAATGAAGTGTGAAAAGTGTCGTTATTTTGACAGCATAAAGTGCATGAAGGAAGACATTCAGTCCTTTTTATGGAGTTTCAGTCTTTGGACCTGCAGCAAACACTGTCCCAACTGCTGTTAAACATAACCCAGGCCAGTGGTTCCCAAACTTATTCTGCCGGGCCCCCCTTTGGTTGAAAAGAACATTTTTGTTCTTATCTCAGCTGCCTGAAATGCACTGTCAGAGACATTGAGATGACAAAATGAATCTGAATGTCTCTGGCAATGCATTTCAGGCAGTTGGACCAAGTAGAGTTTCTGGATCTGGTAGTTCTGCGTCTCATCTCAGTGGAGGCTACATCCTTGGCAGTTACTGCAGACCTCCATACAGACACGGTGACGCACCTCAGTGCCGCGGCTCTCTGTCTGTGAGCGATGATGCAGCTTTTGGATTAAAAAACATCCAATGTTTGACTGATCTCCTCTAATAAACTCCACCTCATTGTTCACTGCGACTGTTCTGATGTTCACGTATTGCTGATTGAGGCATCCTGAGCAGTTTAGGAGCTTCCATAGTTGCCAAACATCCACTTCTTTCATCTCCAACTGGAGGTGATGCAGTGCCCTGACGCAGAAGTAAAGTGGAGCAGAGTTGTGTTGTTGAAACTGTTGAAGGTGTTTAATAAACACGTTCAGTGCAGATATATTCCCTAAAAAATACGGCACATATTAGAGCTAATGTGGTGCCGCTCTGAGCATATGTTAATGAAAAGAACGTCTCTTTTGCTTTTCCTTTTCGTCCATTTCACATTACAAATTAATACTTTAACGATTTAACAATGCTCTTTGGTGGATTACTTGTTTGCCTTAAACAGATTCAGCAAAGATGCTTAATCTAATTAAATTAGCATTAGTTGCGACTGCGTTGTTTAGTTTCCTTGATTTTTTTGAATGTAGTTCTGCTTCATGACCTGCTAGCACGTTTCTGGCAATGCATTTCAGGCAGTTTGTAGAGTTACAGTCATGCTACTTTTGACAGCTACATTGAAATGTCCATCCATCCATTTTCTTCCGCTCATCCTCACACAGGGTCGCAGGGGGCTGGAGTCTATCCCAGCTGTCTTAGGAGACACCCTGGACAAGTCTCCAGTTCATCACAGGACACATAGGCCGTCCTCACACGAGGACAGCACCGTATTGTCTTGGCGTCAGCACCAAAACATGTATCGCTGTTTACACATCGTATTGTACCTCGGCTAGAGTATTTACATGTTGCCCGTCTGGTTCTGCTCTGAGGTGGATTCCATTACAAGTTGTGCACGCGTAACATGTTGCTTCTCTGAATGAGCACTAGTTGTTGTAGTTGCTGCCGTAGCCTGTGTTGTTGCTGCTGTTGTTGTTGGTGTTGTTGGTCGTAGGATCAGTAGTTGCTGGAACAAAAAGAAAATTAGGTCGGGTACCGCCATTGTTGTTGTGTCTTTATGGACTCATCTATTTACATCAACTACGGCATGAAGACGAATACCCAGATATCCACCTGCAGACCCGTTTTCAAAAAAGATGTAGAGTCATGGTCAAATACGCGTGTCCGTGTGTCAAGATCACCGGATCGATAGTTTATTTTACCGGTGTCTTACAAATTCGTTCTCGTGTAAAGACCACCATAGAGACAGACAACCACTCACACTCACATTCACACCCATGGTCAATTTAAATTAGCCAATTAACCTAATCCCCATGCATGTTTTTGGATGGTCAGAGGAAGCTGGAGTACCCGGAGAGAACCCACGCAGACACGGGGGAGAACATGCAAACTCCACACAGAAAGGCCCCAGGCCCGGGATTCGAACCCGTTACCTTCTTGCTGTGAGGTGACAGTGCTAACCACTACACCACCGTGCCGCCCTACTTTGAACTAAATAAACATAAACTGCAATAAGCTAAAATTTTCAATTAACTTCAACTTCTCTTGAAATAAAAAAAATATGCCTCACGTCTCCTTGACTCTCCGAACACAGAAAACATTGCGTCCACCTCACGATTGAGGTCGCTTGAACCCCCGTCATGCCTCTGCACCCCCAGTTTTGGAACCACTGAACCAGGCAGTGACCGTATGCCAACATCATCAATAAAGATTACTCAATTCATTGAGTGAATTTAAGGTATCTTACATAAAATCTGGCAGCTGTTGCTGGGATTCAACCTCTCATTCTCTCTACAAACATGCAGCACCACTGAAAAATGATTTATGATTAACTGTGGGACTGGGTTGCTAGCAAACTATCACTTCCAGCCCAGATCAACAGCTTCCATGAACAAAATAACATTTCCCCACCATAATTAATCCCATAAGTTAAAGTTAAACATCATGAAGATAGGATGTAAATAATGCATCTCTGGAGGACTTGGACCTGAGTTAAACAGATTGATCCAATACTTCAGATGAGGGGAAGGACATCCCACAGATGTTGGTGCCTGAAGTTGAATGATAAGAAGAACATAAATCTCATTCTTGGTCAGCTCTTCTGACTGATGATGACAATGTTACATGAGTGGAGGGCTCTTTTATTCAGCAGGTTGGATTTCACTTACAGTACAAATGAACAGTTTTAATGGGAGGATACGGAAAAACAAACAAGGGTATTTTGTTCTCACACATTTTAGTCTTTTTATCTTTGTTTATTTCTCATCTAGTCCTTTTTAAATTAATAATAACAATTCATTAATGACTAACTTTAAGGATGTATTTCAGTGTATGTATGGACTTTTAACATATTTTCTCCTGAACAGGTTTGCTCTGGCACACAGCTACAAAATGCAGAATCTGACTGAATTTCCAGGCAATGCAACTTCCCACAAAAGCCTGTCAGTGATCATCAAGTTGTGCGTGGTCATCCCCATCTTCTGCGTCTTCCTCTGCTGCATAGTTGTCATGCTGCACATCTTTGCCTCTCACAGACAGTACCTGACCACCTCACGTTACAGCCTGTTTGCCTACATGCTGATTAATGACACTGTCCAGCTCTTGTCCTCTGTGTTGCTCTTCCTCTTTGTCATGATCAGGGTGAAATTTGCTATTGTGTACTGTGCTCCTCTGCTGTTTCTTTCCAGTGCCACTTTCCAGAACACACCTTTAATCCTGGCCACCATGTCACTAGAGCGTTATGTTGCCATCTTCTATCCCCTGCGTCGTCCGGCCGCCTGGCGTTCAGACCGCATCTGGATCATTATTTTGATCATGTGGCTCATCAGCTGTATGCCTCCTTTGATTGTCTTCTGCATTGGGGAAAGTGACCCTGCTGTGAATATCTTTTCCACTCCTGTGCTTTGCACAGTTACTGTTGTCAACTCATCTCCAACCCAAGCACTGTGTCGAGCTATTGTAAATATTCTCCTTTTTGCAGTGGTGGCTGTTGTCATCCTCTTTACATACGTGAGAATCCTGCTGGAAACCAGGAAGCTGAGGCAGGATAAGGCGTCTGTGAGCAAAGCCTTGCACACTGTGCTGCTACATGGCTTTCAGCTGCTACTCTGCGTGTTGGCCTTCACTCACCCCGTCACTGAAAATCTCATCATGCTGCATGCCAACCGGCTACCAGAGGACATTGCGTTTTTTAATTACTTCTGTTTCATCCTCATTCCACGCTTTTTGAGCCCACTCATCTATGGCTTTAGAGATCAGAGTCTCAGGGCCTCCATGAGGAAAATATTCATCTGCTGTTCAAACACAGTCAAACCCGGTGTGAGAGGAAAGCTGCAGGAACAATTTTATTCTTCTTGAACTGGCTCTTAAATCTACTGCACCAATGTCAAAAGATGTATTTGTGATTTGTTTAAACAGAGTTTCTGCATGTTGTCTCAAAAAGTACTGAGTGAGCAGAAATGGAGGAACTAGAGAAAGAAATTCTTGGGCTGGAAAAAGACTTTCAACAACATAGGGATAAGAAGATATATAGCTCATTGGTCAATAAAAAACTCAAGTATAACACAATCCGCATGTATAGGAGCTGAGAAGAATATTTTGAGACATACTATGAACTCAGGGAGAGAGCTCATAAAGTCCTATCCTGGCAATTATAGGAGGCGAGTTCAAAAACAATCAATCAAATTGAAAATGAACATGGCTGTATTACACAGAATCCAAAAGAAATAAATGAAACTTTTAAAATGTTCTATATTGATTTATATAAGTCAGAATCACCAGAAGATCTGTCCATGATACATACATTCTTAAATAATATTGAATTACCAAAACTGAATCGGACGGTTTACCTCAAAAGACATAAAAAAAAAACTCTATTTACACTGCAATCTAATAAATCACCAGGGGAAGATGGATAAAGGGTATAAAAGTGGGCCAGACCATACATAAAATCAATCTTATGGCAGAGTATATCATTCTTTAGTCAGCAAATCCATTTGATTCCCTTGCTGAATTGAAAATTGTTTTGCATATATTTGGGACTGCTTCTGGATATAAAGTAAATTATGACAATGGTGAAATTCTTCCACTCTCAAACTTTGACTATGTGGAACATCAGCAAAGAGGCCATTTCAAATGGTCTCCAAGTGGGATAAAATACCTTGGAATTACACTGGATAATCACCTTAAAATGTGTACAAACTCAATAACTTACCACTGGTTAGTCAAATAATAGAGGATCTACAAAAGTGGATGAATGTAGCTGTTACTCTGATTGGTAGAATAAACTGCATTCAAATGAATATTTTTGCAAGGCTGCAGTACCTCTTCCAGTCCTGACCGATTCCAGAGCCTCTCAGTTTTTTTTTTTGTTTTTGTTTTAAAGTGTCGATAGAAGTAGATAGTGTAGATAGAGTTTTAAAAAAATTTGCAAACCTGTCAGACAATTTATATGGAATGGTAAGACTCCAAGAGTTTCAATAGAAAAACTTACATTGAATTACAAACTGGGAGGTCTTCAACTGCCTCATTTTTGACAGGTATTATTTGGCCGCCCGAATGCAAATTATTTCTTTTCTTTTTGAGGGTGAAAATATCCCACTCCGGGTTTCAGTTGGAATGTCTGCTCTTAAAGAAAATGTCCCTGCAGACTTCATCTATAAGTGGACTCTTACAGTTATCTCCAGAAGGACTGATAACCCTCTTTTGATTCCTATCATCAAAATGTGGCATGAAGTCCTAAAAATATATTTTCACCAAAAACACCATTGAAACAGAATGAACTCATATCTGTCAGTGGAAAATAAGATCCTGGAAATATGATACCAGAAAGGGATTCTTCGTTTGGAGGACTGCTGTGAGGATGGATCCTTGATGTCTTTTGAGGATCTAAGGAGGAAGTATGATCTGTCCAGCAGGAACTTTTTTTGTTACCGACAGTTAAGATAATTTCTGAAATCATTTTGGGGATCTGAAATGACTTTACCCATGCTCAATGATTTGGAAATACTGCTTCATGAGGATAACACACATTGTTTCATCTCAAAAATGTGTTCTCTCTTGATGGATATTGCTTTAAAACCAGGTTTATGAATAAATCAAGGGAGAAATGGGAGTCCAACTTGAGTATGACAGTGGGTACAGAGCTATGGTCTGCACTGTGTCAAAAAAGTTTAACTGCCACTATCAACTCCAGATACAGGCTAACTTATTACAACTTTCTCCATTAAACCTATCTTACACCACAGAAATTGCATAACATAATCCTGAGATAACCAGCTTGTGTTTTAGATGTAGTATAGGAGGGGGTTCCTTCTTGCACTGTACCTGGTTAGCCACAAAACTTGATACATCCTGGTGTGATTTTTCTGATATCATGACAAACCCTCTAGTGCATCTCCCGTTACATCCTCAAACCTGCTTGTTAGGAGATACTACAAATATTGACACACAACTAATGCCTCTCATACACTCGACGACTTTGATAAAACTTTGATAAAACTTTTAAAAGACTGTCATCTGACACCCTCTCACATCTAAAGACTTTGAGAAGAGTATTTAGTCACAGACTAGACACAGATAAAACTCTGTAAAGACTGGGGTCACTGATTACAAGGCTACAACTAGATTCTCTTGAGATTATTTCCCATCATGCACCTCTTGGAAATTTCCAACAACTACTTTTGAGTAGAGAAAAATGGAGCAGGTATGGTGTAACCAGTGTCATATCCCCTATAAGCTTTTATTGTGAAGGCTTACTTGCGGGGTGACTGGAAGTCCTGCTGTGTTTGCACTGTACTGTCACTATGCAGTTTGGCTGGTAATAAAGATGTGTTTTGAGCGCTAATAATTTGCCGCAGGAATCATTTACACGCAACACGACACATGAAGAAATGCAGCTTTTGGCAGTAGCCACCATTGTTTTTCCTCTTTTTGTACGATCCAAACTAACCTCCCCGACTTCGGCATCTTTGCCATGTTTGCTCCTTCCTGTTTGGTGCTGAGAGAGTGCACCCATTGGCTGTCTGTAATGGTGACGTCACATTTCAGGTACGACAAGCCTTAAGACTTACGAGAATATCAAACATGATTAATATTGTCGTAACAGCAAGATGCGGAAAAGACAGGCTCAAATCGGATCATAAACGACGGAGCACGGGAGCGCGCAGCAACTTCAGCAAGACTGTAAAGATTTTATTTTGACTTCAGAATTTTGTCTGCGACTTTGAAATCATATTTTTATGCCAGGAGCATCAATAAAGATTAGTCAATTCATTGAGTGAATTTAAGGTATCTTACATCAAATTTGGCAGCTGTTGCTGGGATTCAACCTCTCATTCTCTCAATAACCATGCAGCACCACTGATAAAGGATTTATGATTAACTGTGGGACTGGGTTGCTGACAAACTATCACTTCCAGCCCAGATCAACAGCTTCCATAAACAAAATAACATTTCCCCACCATAGTTAATCCCATATGTTAAAGTTAAACATCATGATGATAGGATGTAAATAATGTATCTCTGGAGGACTTGGACCTGAGTTAAACAGATTGAGCCAATACTTCAGATGAGGGGAAGGACATCCCACATATGTTGGTGCCTGAAGTTGAATGATAAGAAGAACATAAATCTCATTCTTAGTCACCTCTTCTGACTGATGATGACAATGTTACATGAGTGGAGGGCTCTTTTATTCTGCAGGTTGGATTTCACTTACAGTACAAATAACAGTTGTAAAGGGAGGATATGGAAAAACAAACAAGGGTATTTTGTTCCCATACAGTTTAGTTTTTTTTTAATCTTTTTTTATTCCTCATTTAGTCCTTTTTAAATTAATAATAACAATTAATTAATGTATAACTTTAGGGATTTATTTCAGTGTGTGTATGGACTTTTAATCATATTTTCTCCTGAACAGGTTTGCTCTGGCACACAGCTACAAAATGCAGAATCTGACTGAATTTCCAGGCAATGCAACTTCCCACAAAAGCCTGTCAGTGATCATCATGGTGTGCGTGGTCATCCCCGTCTTCTGCGTCTTCCTCTGCTGCATTGTTGTCATGCTGCACATCTTTGCCTCTCACAGACAGTACCTGACCACCTCACGTTACAGCCTGTTTGCCTACATGCTGATTAATGACACTGTCCAGCTCTTGTCCTCTGTGTTGCTCTTCCTCTTTGTCATAGTCCAGCTGAAATTTGCTATTGTGTACTGTGCTCCTCTGATGTTTCTTTCCATTGCCACTTTCCAGAACACACCTTTAATCCTGGCCACCATGTCACTAGAGCGTTATGTTGCCATCTTCTATCCCCTGCGTCGTCCGGCCGCCTGGCGTTCAGACCGCATCTGGATCATTATTTTGATCATGTGGCTCATCAGCTGTATGCCTCCTTTGATTGACTTCTGCATTGGTGAAAGTGACCCTGCTGTGAATATCATTTCTACTCCTGTGCTTTGCACAGTTACTGTTGTCAACTCATCTCCAACCCAGACACTGTTTCGAGCTATTGTAAATATTCTCTTTTTTGCAGTGGTGGCTGTTGTCATCCTCTTTACATACGTGAGAATCCTGCTGGAAACCAGGAAGCTGAGGCAGGATAAGGCGTCTGTGAGCAAAGCCTTGCACACTGTGCTGCTACATGGCTTTCAGCTGCTACTCTGCATGTTGGCCTTCACCCACCCCATCATTGATGATTTTTCTAATTACTTCTGTTTCATCCTCATTCCACGCGTTCTGAGCCCACTCATTTATGGCTTTAGAGATCAGAGTCTCAGGGCCTCAATGAGGAAAATATTCATCTGTTGTTCAAACCCAGTCAAACCCGGTATGAGAGGAAAGCTGCAGGAACAATTTTCTGCCTCTTGAACTGGCTCGCAAATCTAATGTACAAATGTCAAAAGATGTATTTGTGATGTGTTTAAACAGGGTTTCTGCATGCCATGTAAAGTCTCAAAAAGCACTGAGTGCAGTTCCCTTCATTGAACATATTCTTTAACAATATTTGTCATTGTCATTGCTGCAGGCAGTTATGTTACTTTTGTATTGCAGTTGAAGAGTGAAAAGTGTCATTATTTTGATGGTGTAAATTGCACAAAGGAAACCATGCAAGGACTGTATTTCTATGCCAGCAGCATCAATAAAGATTACTCAATTGATTGAGTGAATTTAAGGTATCTTACATAAAATCTGACAGTTGTTGCTGGGATTCAACCTTTCATTCTCTCTACAAGCATGCAGCACCACTCATGAAGGATTTATGATTAACTGTGGGCCTGGGTTGCTGACAAACTATCACTTCCAGCCCAGATCAACAGCTTCCATGAACAAAATGACATTTCCCCACCATAATTAATCCCTGGTTGCTGGCAAGCTATAGCTTACAGCCTTGTGTGATCTTCTGTGATTTCACTGCATTACACGTATTTATTAGCCTGAAATCACAAAATGTCTGAAGTTGAATACACAAACACCATGCTTGACTTTTTTTTGACAAAATTGTGTTACAGATCTATAAATCAGAATAATGAAATTAAAGATCCCCAATATATCCCCTACACAGATGGTATCATCCAGCTCTCCGTTTAATGGGTCCGAACTCTCACACCTACAGGTATAACTCAATACTGATACCAGCCACGCCCATTCACGGCAGCTCTCCTCTCATCGATCTGTGAACATTTCCTTGATGTTAAACACAATATACCTGTAGGGCCTCGCTCGTAAAGAAGTGACAGAATTAATGTCCAGAATTCATACTTTCATTGCAGCTGTAGATTTATTTGAAATTCAAGCAGGGACAATGCACACAGCTTATAATGATCATAATCATTGATTGTTCTGATAATTGATTATATGAAGATCACGTGAAAATTATGTATAAAACCTGATTAAATGTCTCTGGGTGATTCAGTCCAAAAGTTCATGTAGTTGGAAAGAGACTAAGTGAAATGCTGCTCTTAGAGCCACGTTTCCTTTTCTGCTGATAAGAGGAACTTGTAAAACACTTGTGATCTTGTCCAAAACCCACAAAGGTTTCAGGTTTCTCAAATCATAATTGCAGGCAGAGATGAAAAACTTCAGTGTCCAAGACTGAATCCACAGCTGGTTGGAAAATGGTTAATCCTCCTGTTGTGTGATCCTCTTAGTTTACAGCTGTAGAACTCAATGAAATTCTTCAGTGATTTCTCTGCTACTCCGTCTCCAAAAATTGAACAAGGTTTGCAGATTAAGTGGTCATTTCAGTAGATTAACTCAAACTGGCTCAGAGCAGTCATCCAGGGACAAAGAACAGAGAATTCTACCTATCTCATATTTTTCATAAACTATGTCACCTCACATCAACCTTTTCAATATAATTAATATTCGATGTTTCAGACTTAATGTGTGCACGTTACACAATGTGAAAGTTGATGTGTCTTTCACTACACTTTTTATGGCTCTGGTATTTTTCCATTGTCTTGAACAACAACTCATGATCACGACTCATTATCTTGTGATATTAAACTTCTCTATTATCTGTTTTTACACAACTTTATTTTTGTCAAATTTAATGATTATCATCTACTTAATCTCAACCTTAAATGATTCACATTCATGTTTCAATCACGTAATACAGCCACTGCAGCTTTAATTACAAATTTCTATTAGGTTACATTTCTTCTGTGTGTCATTAAAGATTAACTTCCTTTATGGGCCTGTGGTTTAAGAGTCCAAAAAGTCCCAAAAAGTGTTGGGGCCTCATTTATCAAAAAGCATGTAAACCTGCAACTAAATCTGAAGTACATGGAAAATCCAAAAGGGGATGGACACGCTAAAAATATACATCCTTTTCAGATCTATTAAACTGTGTATCCACACATTGATAAATCACACGTTAGTCAAGAAAAGCATGGACATGAATATGGCTCATATCACTCCCTCTACATATCCAAACACAACCATACACACTACATTGACAAAAGTATTCGTTCACCTGCCTTGACTCGCATATGAACTTAAGTGACATCCTATTCCTAATCCATAGGGTTCAACATGATGTCGGTCCACCCTTTGCAGCTATAACAGCCTCAACTCTTCTGGGAAGAAGAGCGTTATGTTGCCATCTTCTATCCCCCTGCGTCGTCCAGCCGCCTGGCGTTCAGACCGCATCTGGATCATTATTTTGATCATGTGGCTCATCAGCTGTATGCCTCCTTTGATTGACTTCTGCATTGGGGAAAGTGACCCTGCTGTGAATATCATTTCTACTATGTTGTCAACTCATCTCCAAACCAGACATTATACCGAGCGATTGTAAATATTCTCTTTTTTGCAGTGGTGGCTGTTGTCATCCTCTTTACATACGTGAGAATCCTGCTGGAAACCAGGAAGCTGAGGCAGGATAAGGCGTCTGTGAGCAAAGCCTTGCACACTGTGCTGCTACATGGATTTCAGCTGCTACTCTGCATGTTGGCCTTCACTCACACTTTAGCTGTTTTCATGTCAGGATCCTGGTACTGTGAATGCTGATTTTCTGTCACTCTTACTGCATGAGTAGCAATTCTTAGTGTTATCATTTACACCCATGCTTTTCCCACTAGTCAGAATGTCTGCTGTGAAAAAAGCTTATATTCATAATAATGATTATGTGTTATGTGGAGAAAGACCCTGATTATTAGCATCAGCAGCAGTGAGTATCAGTTATAAACTGTGTGATTTTACAAACCACAGAATAAAACTTAAAAGTGGACCCTTTCTTTTATATTCAACAGGTTATATTAATGTTGTGCTTTGTCAGTCTGTCAGATCAACAGCTTCCACAAACAAAATAATATTTCCCCACAAAAATTAATCCCATATGTTAAAGATAAACATCATGATCATAGGATGTAAATAATGTATCTCTGGAGGACTTGGACCTGAGTTAAACAGATTGAGCCAATACTTCAGATAAGGGGAAGGACATCCCACAGATGTTGGTGCCTGAAGTTGAATGATAAGAAGAACATAAATCTCATTCTTGGTCAGCTCTTTCTGACTGATGATTGACAATGTTACATGAGTGGAGGGCTCTTTTATTCTGCAGGTTGGATTTCACTTACAGTACAAATGAACAGTTGTAAAGGGAGGATACAGAAAACAAACTAGGTTATGTTGTTCTCATACAGTTTGGTCTGTTGATCTTTTTCTATTCTCCATCTAGTCCTTTTTTAAATTAATAATAAGAATTAATGTATATCTTTCAGGATGTGTTTCAGTGT